>CAUDNR010000668.1:193544-221872 GCA_958430865.1 Entrophospora sp. SA101
GAGTTTATGAAAATGATCGACAAAAAATCTCTACTATTAGGTTTTATTATTTGGTTTCCCCTATGTTTGCGATTATATATACTTATATCTAACACCCCAATGTGTAATGTACCTTAATAATAATATGGTTGAAAAAGGAATTTGTAATGGAACTGTTGGTGTAATTGCAGATATAGATCATACTCAAGATTTAGTCAGAATTGTTTTTTGTATAAATGGTGGAATTATAGATTTAGAAATATCAAAATATACTTCAAAAATTTATCTAAATGGTTCATTTGCTTCCAGACACAATTTCCCTTACAAAATGCTTTTGCCCTCACAACACACAAAACACAAAGTATAAGCCTTTCATCAGTTTCAATTACACTAGATTGTGAAATATTTTTCCCAGGTCAGGCATATGTTGCACTAAGCAGATGTACTTCTTGGGAAAACCTTCAAATTATTTCATTTGATAAAAATGCAATTATAACAGATCAATCAATGATCCAAGAATATAATTGCCTAAAAGAAAAAATATCAATTCCTTTACCATTATAGACAATATTAATAATGCAATATTAGTATATTAAAACAATTATTTATTATTTATTAAATTTTAAAATCTTGCCAAATTTTTTAACTAAAAAAAAAAAATAAAATTAGAAAAAAAAATCCTGGCAACCAGCATATTTGCATACTCTAGTTCCTTTTTTAAAATATTTCTGATATATAGTACTATAATTCTTGGGCTCCATGGTAGATCTGATGCAAACGAGTTTCATATTAACTATTTTTATATAGAGGTAATTCTATATATCACTTAATATTAAGAAAAAACAAATATAACAAATGGGGGGATTTTAATACCACATTACTAAATTTTGATCCCTGAAACCTTTGGTAATACCAATGTTCACTTTGTCTGGTTTTGTTGCAGCATGCCCATATAATAATTTATATACAATAGTTTATATACATTAGTTAACCTTTAGTTTGCATATGTAGTGCTTTTTTTTTTACTTTCCTTTAGACATGTTAGTGTTATCCAATTCTCTGGATTCATTTGAAAAAATTTTGGTTTTTTTATTTAGATTATCATAACATTATTCTTGGTAGATCTTCATATGCACAAAACTTCCATCATAAAATAGTAATTGATTAATTTTCAACATGTTTATACTTACTAATATTTTCCTAAATCAATCTAAAATAATAATAAAACAAAAAAATTTATTAAACATAAAATAGCAACAACAATAACAATAACAACAATATCGCCAATTAATTACCATTTTTTTTCTTTATTCTTTTTCTATTTGATTTTTTGGAATGAGATGATTTTGTAAATCTTTTAATTTTAATAGGATGAACCCTTTTTTTGATTTTTTCATTATTCATTGACTTTTTCTTCTTACTTGATAATTTATTATTATCAACTTCTATAATCTTTTCAATATTTTTAGAATATTCACTCTCTGATATTGAAGAAAAATTACAAATGTCTAAATCATTGATTATTGTAACCGTTGTCAATGTTTCAGGTGTTCTAAATTCGGATTTTTTCATTTCTATTTCTTGTTTCACATTTTTCTCTTCTTCCACATATTCATCAACCTTGTCTTGTAAGTTTTCATCAACATTTGATGATGATGATATAATTGAATCTATTAAGTATAAATAAATTATCTTTACAAATTTGTTTTGTTAAAAATCCATATGTATATATAAACTCAATTCCTTCCTTACACACTTTCAGTTGTTTTATAAAACTCTGCGATTTTTTTTATTTTTGCTTCTTTTGTCTAATTATTCAATAAAATTCATTGATGAGTTTTTTTTATTTTTAAAAACATATAGAGATACACAATATATTTATATGTCTATATATATATATATACAAACATACAGTTTTCCTAAGTTCAGATCTTTCTTTTTTTGCGAGTCTTATAGCTGTTTCTTTTGCCTTTGCCTTTCTTTCCAACTTTCTTTTATGAAAACCCGTTAAATATTCACTTAATTTTCATAAAATTTATTAAAATAAATAATAAAATAAATGTGCTGTTTTAATTTACAAAATATAACTAACCGTCTAGCATTTTCGTCAAAAACTATTTTTTCAACTTGTTGTTTTTTTCTTTCTCTTTTTTTAGCATATATTTGATTTCCCGAAGTTAATATTGTTAAATTATCCATCTTTTAAAAATTTTTTTTTTTTAACCAGACATAGCAACAAATTTGTGTCAATCACATTTGATTCTAGAGGTGCGCATAAATCATATGATTTCCTTTAATTTTGAATATTGAATGATTATTTGAATCCTTTGTATTATCAAGCTACAAAATAACATCATCATCAAAATTGAGAAACTAATTTTTTTTTGTTGAAAATTAATAATAGTTAGTATATAAAAGGGGTAGTATCTTAGTCATAATTTTACAAATAGTTGGAATTGATAATGATCCCTACATTCTATTGAGTCTGAAGAACAGAACAATTTAATAACAATAAATAATATGTATATTAATATTTTACATGGCTTCTATTGATTTAAGAGAAGCATAATTACTCAGAAGTTGATGGTTTAGCATTAGATGAATATGATGGCTACAATATAATTTTAAATAATTCCAGAAAATATTTTATCACCACTAATAATGGACACCAGTGTCAAGTTATGAATCTTGTTTCAGTCTTTCTTATCAGTTTTGTGAATTATTTATTATTATTATATAAAGTTAACATTAGGTTTGTTATATAATTCAGGCAAACTGAATAAAATGAAGATTTCAAACAATCCAAATAAAAGCAATAATTGAATAATTAAGAAGAATCAATGGATCAAACGAATCATTTAGATCAAACAATTCAAATTAAGAGTCACTCAGATAAGTGGACTAGTCCTGGGACTGTTAGTCCTGTCTTGAGACTGGATTGTCTTAAGTCCTTAGAAAAAAGTCCGGGCTTTTTTTAAACAAATCAAAATATTATATTTGTAAAAGTTATTTATTATATAGAAACAATTTGGAGTGATTATCCCTTAAACGAAATTGCGTCCAGATTTGGACGCAATTTGCAATAAATTACAAAAAAAGGTCTTTTCCTGCAGTTTCACCACAACCATTCTTATAATATGTGTAAAACGTAAAAGTTTCCTTTTGTTTTGTTATAAAAATAAGTGCACATCTTTTATTAATATGTGCTATGTTGATCATTGTTATAAAAAACCATAAATGTTATATAACAATTATATAACGTTATATAACATTCACATCTCTAAATACAAGCAACCCGATTCTAGCCAAAAAAAGCTCAAATTCTATATGCAAATCAAAGTCTGACCTCATCAGATGCTCCTATGATGATGGCCAAGCATTACGCACCTTACCTCTACATATATATTTCGGGGCCCTAGTTTACTCTACTATTTGATAAAGTTTCACTGGGAGTATAATTGAATTCTATATCGTTTGCAAATAAAAAAATATGTAATACAGTTATCAATAATTTTAAAAAAAATAAATGATATATTAATAAAGAATTAACATCAATTTATTATAATAAACAACAATAATAAAATAACAATGAATTACTATCTATTTATTTGTTATTTTAACAATAAAAAAAGAGAGCATTGTACCAACATGATTTTTTTTAAAATATAAAGCTCATATAACACAAATGTCAATCATTTTAAAGGTAGTGATTGGCCCGATTATAATGTCGCGGTCACCTTTCCTTTTTTTAAAGCACTTTTGAATCATAGTGCTGGTGGCGGTGACATTCAAGAGAGTTTTTCCGTCCTACCAAAAGATGTTGATCATTTTGATGATTCACAACTAACATTTTCAATGGAATACACTTTATATAATATTAATTTCATACTTCCCAAAAAATTATAAAAACAAAATCTCATTGAACTTGAATTTGATTTGAATTTCAATGTTCGGCTCATTTTTCATTTTTCAATTTTCAATTTTCATTTGTCATTTATAATTAATAATCATTATTATTAATCATTAATCGTCAGAATATATATATACAACGCTTTTATTTTCGTGAAATCCTTTTTTGTAGGATTTTATTCACTCAAAAAATATGACAATAATCGCTTAAAGTATACATTTCCGTTGCACCAATTTAAATGCCGCTATATCTCATTGTTAAATTAAATTAAAAAATTATTGTTAATATTAATTAATTGATTGATTAATCAGGCATGTAATTTAAAGTGATCAGCGTCCTATATATTCAAAAGGATTTAATTTAATCGGATTCGCCATACAAGATATCTTGATTTTGAATATTACTGCAATAAAATCTTAGAATGTCATCGATCGTACTACATTCTGATTGACGAAGCCCCAAATGGTAATTTCGATCATTCAGAAAAAATCACGTCTGTAATATCAAAATAGGTTAACAATAGAGCTGAATAGGATCGGCTCCAAAACTTCGGCTAGCCATTAGATGTGTATAATATAATCAATTATATGTATTGTGCATGAATTTGAAATCTGCGCGAAATTCAAATCAGCTAATCAGAATTTTGTATCCAAACGCTTCACCCCAAAATTTCAAATTTCAAATTTGATTTCGGGCCGTGTAAAGAGGGTTAAAATCCTAATTTGGTAATAATCGTCTTTAGTCATGCTCATTTAGGTTACGCGGCTAGCCTGATTTTCACGGACAACATATGAAACAGGGCTGGCCGCGTAACCTAAGTCAAGCTTAGTCAAGACAATTATTATCAAATTAAAACTCTAACCCTTTTACGCAGCCAGCCCTGATATGAAAGCAAATTTATTCGTATTTGCCGATTTCGGGGCATTTTATCATTCATTTAAATCATTCTCGGATGTTGCAAATATTAAATGAAAAAATGTAAATTTTCTTTATATAAACATAAAACTGCTACATGTCGTGATAAGAAAATTTTAATAAAACTCATAAAACCTAATACACCATGAATCGTCTACTTATCTTGTCTTTCGTTCTCTTAACCTTTTTCTTCGTTAACACATTTTCCAGTGAGGAAGTAGTGCCCTATAAACTAATTTATTCTCGTCCGCTCATACTCAAAAGAGTCGGAGACAATAAAGTGATTGTAGAAGTTGGATGGGATGGAATAAATGAAAGAGAGGATGGTAAGATTTTTTTTATTTTTTTATATCTTACATAAATGATTTTTCTGAAGATTTTCTAAAAAAAAAAATATAGAACCAGTTCGGACCAGATTTAAGTGTTTTTCTAATGCTGTGACTGTTAAAGGTTCTCACGTGAAGGTAAATTATTCGTCCTTTATAAACTTCAAAATAAACTGTTTATCTTCTTTATTAAAAAATTTTCTTCTAGCATGGTGTATTCGGTGATCATAAAGCCCAATTCGAATTAAACATTCACAAAAAGAATGTCAATGTGAAATGTCGATATGGAGTAATAGATATTGTCCGTTTCTTGGAAACCTTTTCTTTTCAAACTTAATTCATATTTTTTAATGATTCGTCACTGGTTTGGCGATGTTAAAACTTGCAGAATTAATGTTATTTATACCACTTATTTTCTATCAAAATAATCACTAAATTCCTAATATCAATTTTAACATTAAAAAGAAAATATATTATCATATTAACATTGCATTATTGTCGAGAGCTGCTATTGCGCTTTTTAATCGCTATAAATTGTCTCATCAGACCAGCTTATCTAAATATGCTGATGAATTATATAATACTTACCCAAACATTACTATCTATAACGCAGTAAGTAGGCTGTTATGCTTGTGATTATTGCTTGCGGTTATTGTTTGGCATTCTAATTTGTTGGCAAATAAGTATATATGCAGTTCTATATGATTCAGTTGTAAATTTACTAATAACAATTACTGGAGACAGATTTTTTTCATTTTTGGCAGACATTTATAGCCAACGAGGATATGTTTGTGGATATTTTTATCTCTTTATGTTTACTGTCACTAGTGTCACTAGTTTAAAATCAAATTTTGAGTTAATTATATTATTTAGTCAAAAAAATTAATAATAAATTAGAAGGTTATAGAAATTCCGCAAAGCAAGACACTCTGTGGTCACCAAGTAGGTAACTATTTATCTCATCCTCAAATTTGAATGCAATGTATAAAGCCAAAATACAGATTACACCAAATAAACAACAATTCGGCACTTTGTGCCTCGTCCTCAAATTCTAAATGACCTCAAATATGGAAGCAAATGCAAAATCTTCCAGCCTTAAAGTACGAACCAAGTTGACTCAAATGTGAAAACATACACAAACCAAGTTCGCTTTGGATGTAAAAGCAAAACACGAAACCTTCCAGCCTTGAGTATGGAGACAAACACAAACCAATTGTGCTTCAAGTGTGGAAGTCAATCATAACTCAAAGCAAGCCTCAAATATGAAAGCAAATGTAAACTAATTATGTCTGAAATATATTGTGAATGTGAAGTTATTGTATCATGTGATGACTCGTGATGGAATGGTTGCAATCTGATGCTCAAATGGGGTGTGGACAATAGAAACGGACCATGTTGTGAAAAAAAGCAATTTTGAGTTAGTATCACTATTATATGTAATTCCTCATGTAGAACATTTTTAGCTTAGAAACAATACCCACTTCGCTTAATAAAACTTTAAGATACCCTCCATTAAAGTTTTAAAAACAATAGTAAATTACTTGAAATGCAGATCTTTTTTTAAATTTTCTCAAAACATCATTTTCACAACATGGTCCGTTTCTATTGTCCAGACCCCAAATGTGGAAGCAAACATGGACTCTTCCACCAACGGGATGGTTATAATCCCACTACTCATAATAATTTATTTGCATACAATATATTTTAGAGATATGTACCATCCAATCTCAATGTTTTATTTGGATGTATGTTCGCACACACATTAAAATCATAAATTTTGTGCAAAAGCAAGAAAAAAATAAGGAAACAACTGCACAAGAATGTGAAGATTTTGATCCAAATTGGTTACAAATTTACTCTTGGCTTGATCAAAGTGAAGATAGTAATGGGAAGATGGCAATGTTTGTTAGCTGGTGTAAAAATTCAAAAAAAATATTTTTACAATGGGCACTAAGGTTTCTGGCCGAAACTCTCTTTATTAGTAGCCGAAATTGCCAAAACACTTTGGGCAAAAATTATTTTTTTATAAGCCCAAACTATTTTTTGTTATTAGTCGAAATTGGGAGAAATTACTTTAAAGTTGTTTAAGTTAAAATAAGTTGATTGGTATAGCCTTTTAATGTTTATGTTTATAAAAAATGCTGAAAAGCCCAAATTGGCCAAACTAGTTTGGACTTTGAGAAAACAGTTTGGACTGGGAACCTTAATGGGCACACAATCATACCAAAAGCAAACATTTGAACAGCATATAGATATTGATGATCATAAAATTGCTACAGTAGCTTATTATATGGGGCATGCTGCAACAATAACAGACAAAGTGAACATTGGTATTACCAAGGATTTCAGGGATCAAAATTTAGTCATCACAAATGTAACATGGTTAACAATTTTATAATGTCCCATTTGCAGGTGATATATAGAACTACACCTATATAAAATAATAATATGAAACTTATTTATATCAGATCTACTATGGAACCTAAGAATTATAGTACTATCAAAAGTATTTTGAAGAAAGAACAAGGTGAAAAAATTGCTCCTTATATTTTCAAAATAAATGATACTCAAACACTTGAAGCTTATCTAAGGAAAGAAAAGATTACTTATGAAATTTATCAAGAAGAAAGAAAAATAATAAATGTTAAGAAAAGAAAGCAAAATGAAAGTGCATTATTATCTAATAAAAAGTAGAAACATTTGGAAGAAAAATAATCTTGTTACAATATTGATTTATTTTTTCCTTTTAATTCTTTTAACAACATAATTCATAGCAATTAAAAAGTTATTTGGGCTATTCATAATCAAATAGGATTGTTTTTATATTTATCAGCAACTTTGGCAAAATCTTCATATTTAATTCAGAGACAGTAATTTTAACATGATAGATACTAGATCCAGTAGTGCTATAGTTACATTCGTAATCAGAAAGAATGTAAATCTTATTTTTATCAGTAATAATGTAGCTGTCTTTTCATTATGTTGGATATCATAATAAGATATCAAAAGCCAGAATATTTTCTTTAACTTTATCTAAAAGACAGTTGGAATGAATTTCATTTATATTAGAGGAAAATACTTCCTTGATATTCTTTAAATTACTTTCTTTATTTTCAATCAAGGTCATTTCTTAGTTTCTTTAATTTCAACTTGTGCAGTTTGTTGAGTTTCCTGCTTTCTTAATTGCTCAACCTCACTTTCAAGTCTTTGAATCTTATCCAATAATTCTTTCTTTTGATTACTATGACAATCCTTCGAAACTTCTAAGGCTTCCAAATGAGAACTGATTTCTTCCTTAGCACTAGTTAGTTGTTGTTTCAAGTCTTTATTTTGTTGTTCTAATCTACCCACATAACTTTGAGCCATTATTTCCATTATTGTGTGAGTTTTAACTGGCTCATCTTTCCTTAAATCACAAAGAAATTCTATTCTGTTTCTCATAATTCAACCACAATCACTACAATGTGGTAGAGTATCATCATCAAGAGCTTTTTTACACTCTACACAAATATAAGCAATGTCATTGTAATCATTATTGCTTCCATTGTAAGATATTATTTTGTAAGTAGCAGTCAAACTTTTTTCTCTTTCAAAAGGGCAGAAATTACAATGCCATTTATCTCCTCTCCTTAACTCATTAGCTTGATATTCTAATTTCATACTATTTGCTCTTTTGTAAGATATAAGTGTTGAATTTTTCCCTAGTTATTTCTTTTGCTTGCTTAACTCTGTTCTTTACTTTGTTAGTTAAGAGTTTAAATTTGTTTTCTTTTCTTGGTAAAGTTGGCAGTTCTTGAAATTGTTTGTTTGCTAAATAATTCTGCCATGAAACAACATTTTCTAACAGCTCTATTTGTTTCAAAACTTTTTCTAATTTATCATCCTTTTCTTTGCTTTGTCTTATTCTCCATTGTTTAGCCACCTCGAGAGCTTCTAAATGACAATTAAATGTTTCCTCCTCTAATTCTAATGCTTCTTCTAACTCTTGTCTGGTTATCTCTAACTCAGCAACACTTTTTTCTATAATAGCATTCTTTTCTTCATCATAAGTAAATCTAAAAGAATCTGAAGTAGCTAATGTTCATTCACTAAATCCTTTAACAATGTTTTCAATAGTGAATTCATTACCAAAAATAACTTTCTCAATCCCATTTTCTTTTTGAATATTTACTAAGGTTTCTGGTCGAAACTGCTTCTATTAGTAGCCGAAATTGCCCAAATACTTTGGGCAAAAATTATTTTTTTATAAGCCCAAACTACTTTTTGTTATTAGCCGAAATTGGGCGAAATTATTTTAAAGTTGTTTAAGTTAAAACAAGTTGATTCATATAGTTTTTTAATGTTCATGCTTATAGAAAATGTTGAGAAGCCCAAATTGCCCAAACTAGTTTGGGCTTTGAGAAACAGTTTGGACCAGAAACCTTAGTTATTACACTCAGAACCAAATAGGTTGTTTGGTCAAGAAATAGTCAATGCAAATCATACCCAGGAATTTCAAGAGATCATAATATATTTAAAGGAATTTTTTTACTTTAATGTTGCTTTTAAAATATTTGATTGATAAAATTAATTCTTTCTTTGCTTGTACTTTGTTGATACCCAAAAAAGGCAAATGATTGTCATACACGTGATCAAAATGTCTTAACTGGGGGTGGGAGTAAGTGCTTCTATTAAAATGATATTAGCTAATATATGCCAACACCCTAAGGAAATAAAAATAATTAAAATTAAGAAAAGAAAGCAGAATGAAGATATGCTTTAAATTTTTATTTTTATTAAAATATAAAATATTAACTATCAATACATAATTTAAAAAAAATATATAAATCAATTTGATGCTTCTTCCAATGCCTCACATCCAGAATCGACCACATAAAAGCACCTAATTCTCCTTCTTTTCCTTTGGGATGCATTATCATCATCATTCTGTGATTATTTACAACAGACCATTTAAGTAAAAGCATAAAAATCAATCAGAAAACAGAAATAACTAAAATACTTACATCATTATTATTATCACTCCTACTGTCTTCATCATCACTATCCTCCCTTTCTTCATCATCTCCATCATATCCACTCTCACCCCCGGCCTCTGACTCATCTTCTGACTCATCTTCTTTTTGATCCTCTATCAACAACAAACTCTCAAGATTGCCCAACTCATCTTCTAAATCTGAGCACCTTGTTTCATTCTCTTCCAACACCACCTTATTCAATTTTTTCACATCTATCTCTCCTATTACCTCCAATATGCTCTTCAGGGCCAGTACACAACTCCTCTAATTTTATTCCAATAAAACACAAAATGAAAATCTTGAACTTGTTGATTGAATTGGAATATTCAACAAGAATATGATTTACTTACCACAGCAGGCCTTCTATATCCTTCATCAGTACTAAATAAGTTAAAAAGCAATATAAGCTATAATGATTAATTAAATGATTTTGATGCTTAAATGATTTCTGCATAGTTCTTTAGTAATACTTACTTTTTTCTTCTTGAATTTGATATTCTGATTTTACAATGTTTGAAAAAAAGATAATTATTATTAGTTAGCAGAATAACTAACTCATTGTAACCAAGCATGTTGGTGGACATTTGAAATGTTGCACCAATTTTTTTGTTGTGTAATGTAATTTTACAATACACAGTGAATGTTCTCTCAATAAATAAACTGGGTTTCAATTGTACCTCAATTGTATTCCCAATTTAGAGAGGTGAGGACTATACGCTAGTGAATTTTCAAAGAAAACTAGAGTGACAAGTGGTGGTGATAACTACCATTCTTATGATACCCATTTCTTTCATCTTTATCACATTGTCATTTTCTATTAAATCTTGACATTGTTAAACAAGAATTAAAATTTTATTTGATCAACAAACACGTCATTAATTATTTATTATTGGCACTTGGTGTTGCACAGGTTTTTTTTGTTAATGCGATTGATTTTTTTTTTGGAAAAACAATTTATTTTTTAAAGACAAAAGCCAGTGATGTTTGGCATGATTGGCTCTAAAAAGAAACTTGTTAATAACTAACCAGAGATACCTTTTTTTAATTTGCATTGATATATCTTTTATATAAATGTATATTATTGAAATCAAAATGCGGAGCAGATCTTGCTAGGTAATTATAAGATTCTCATCATGATGGTAAACAATTGGTATTTGGCTTTTTGTAATCAATATTAATTACAATAAAAAATTACAAGATGTCAAGGCAGCACACCGTTGAATATGAAACAATTCAAATATGAAACATTTCAATATGCAATGTTTGATTATCAGAAATTAGCAAGTGTTGAAGCACGCACACTACCTTGAACACTTACAGTCATTCTTATGTTCCTCATGTACACAAGGCTAATCTGACCACGGTGCCCCCAATGACACAATGGTGCAACAGAATTCCAGGGGGGAGCCCAAGGCCCTGGAGTTTACCAAGACTGCATCATCCATCAAGGACACTTTTGATAATCTTCCCTCACAGCACCAAAACCCGAGAAGGCTGACAAGTTGCCTATGATCCTACTTCTAGGATAAAGATTGATCTATGACCAAGTCACAACTCTGTTGATGAATTGTAGTGCTATGTAAACATATAGGTCTATTGAAGCAATAACTTGTTTCAAGCACAGGAGGTTGCAATTCAGAATGGAGTTGGTGGCCCTGATATTAGTAAAATAAAATGGTTCAGATTTGTTTGGTATGTTATGTATAAATTAATCATTTTTATAAATGCTCTGCTTCTCTTTAATTTTTATTTGACCAACTGGATTGTTATTTAAATGAGGGTAAGGTTGTTGGTGAGTAGACATGCCACCAACAAGACAGCAACCCAGAACTCAAAACTCTGAATTCAGGGAAAATCCAAAACAACAACCCAGGTTGCAACCTCCCAAGTTGGAGAATTTTCAAAACAGTTGCAGACACTGACTTTATTCAAGAGGGGTATAACACAAAGTGATCATCACCCAAATGCTGATATTCATCTGTGATCAATGCCCCAATTGATAACAGGCAAGCCTGGTCTAAAGGGAAGATAAGGGAAAGTTTTGTCCAAAGCCTTCCAACTTGTGGGGTGCTTCAACTGTGGAGAAAATTTCATGGTACTGAGGCGTGTGAAAGCACCTGACTGCATGTTTGTGATAGGAAATTTTAATTAAATCTGACATCTGCAATCAACATCAGATTTATTATTCATAAGGAACTACACAATGGGAACTACAATTGATAATCAGGAAAAATAATTTATTTTGTGAATCCCAGAGACCTGGGTAGACATGCATTATTAAAAGTTTCATTTCTGGGTGGCCTTGGTATCATTACTACCTAGGTGATGCAATTGTTTGTTATGTTAATGATGATATCAAACATATTGCATAATAATCATGACCATCATGAATATTTGATGGATGGAGGCATTCACATACAATGAAATGATTAAATAGCTAAGTCATGTTTATTTTTATCTAACAAAGATATATAATTCAAAAAATAATTATTTTATTCCACACTTGCAATGAATGGTATTATTTGTTTATTTAGCATTAATGATGGAATCAATCACACAAGTGGTAGACAATTTATTTAAAAGTTTTATTTGAAATGATATTATTTTAAATGTGTAAAAAAATTTTTTTTAATGTAAAAATCTTTATTAACATTAATATTTACTGTTTAGTATAATTATCATAATTTACACTTTTATCACCATTTAACCAAGTAGCTTTGTATATAGCTGCAAACTCGCCATCACCTACCTTTTCAATATTTGCTAGATCATTATAAGGAACCCATTGAGTATAATCGTTATAACAATCTCCTGCTTTAAGTTGTGTACTTTTAAACAACTCATCTAATGTTTTATTGCCAGTAATCCGTCCTTCAGTTAATAGCTTTTGATCACACCATGTCCAACCAGTATTAAATCTATTGCAGGTTGGACATTTCCCATACATTTCTTTTCTTTTCCATGAATATTCATCATAATCATTTTTGTCAATAGAAAGACCATCAGGAATGATTATTGGTCACTTTGTTGAAAAAATTCATCGAACTCTTATGCTTTCTTTTAGAATGTTTTTTTTTCACTTGTATTTTTATTTTATTTCAAAACAGTCACAAATCTACCGAACAATTCTGCATTAAGTAAATAGATTCGGCATGACACCCTAAAGTCGAAAAAGTCGTAAACCATAAACCGTAATGCTGTAACTATTTACTGCCTATAAATATTGCGAGCGTGCAATCCGAATTATTTATTACGAAGTCACCAAATCTGGCACACAGTCAATAATAATGTTTAAATTAAACTAAAATCATTATACTACTTGAGTAGAGTTTTTATTCGAATAAAGTTTATTTGAATTATTCGTTATGAATTTGAGTATTCGGATTACATTGAATATTTATTATTATTCGAATAAACGAATAATTTGAATGAAACGAATTAATTCTAATTCAATAATTCAATAATTTGAATAAAACGAATAAAGGAATCAAACGAATGATTCGAATAAAAATTTATGAATAGAAACTCTATACTTGAAATATCCCTACAAGCAATATAGTAAAACTAACAATGGCCCCTAACTAATTATTAAAGGTTGGCCCAACCATCAATCATCAGAAAGGACTATGAGTCAATTATATTAGCCTTATTAATTAGTTATCAAAGTGCTAGGAGGTTATATTATTGAAATTTGTTTTTATTGAGTAATTTCTTTCACTGGGAAATTCAAGCATATGTATACTTCCTTGAAGTATTACAAATAACAAGACTTTTTACATGATTTTGATCAAGAAAATAAGAGAATGATAAATGATGACTAATTGATGATTATTGTGATGTCCTGATTAATGATAACTTATGAAATGTTTTCGTAAGCAGGAGATTATTTCGTCACGTTTGGCGAAATTGATGGGGGATTTGTAAATGCTATATAACTCAAGTGTTGATGATAATTTGTTTTCCTCTTAACCAGGATCTACGTTTACCAAGGTGCCTATTAAAATTCTAAAGGCTAAATGTCTGTGCTGTCCCAAAAAGTTTCAACGTGAAGAAACGTCAAATTTACTTATTGGATGTGACACGCGTTTCACTTTCTTCAAAGCAGGAGATTATTATTATGTTGTTTATTATCAGAAAATAGAGATGATTATTTAGAGCAAGAATATTATAATATTAATGACATTCTGCAGTCATTTTGGTAAAAAAATTTATTATACACAGAATTTTCTGGTGATTATTAGAATTCCTTCGTCAATATGCCTCTGGCGGGTGGTAAGTACATTTCATCAGTTGACTAAATGCCGATCAGTCCATCAGGTATCTTTATTTAGAACAAGAATATTACAATATTAATAACAGTCTTACAAGTAACAATTTTGGAAGATGATAATAATTCTCAAAGATAATTGGAAAATGCAAATCAGAAAAAAACATAATTCACGTAACTCATCCAAATTTGATTCGGATTTATTGAAAGATTTAAATTTAGGAACCCTTTATAATATCTACAATCATACCTCATTTATATCTATATCCCGTTTTTAATTGTGTACATCCCAAGTTGAGCTGAAATAAATTTCCCTGTTCTAATTACCTTCACGTGTGACATAAATTATTTTTTTCCAAGTGGCTAAAGAATAAAGTGTGGAGTTGGGGGCTGTGGCAAAATAAAGAGTATGTTGAACTAAAAAGACAACGTTATGTATGTATATTGAATTAAAAGCTGTAGTATATTGATTAAATTAAAGAAAATGATTAGAGGATTAAAGGCTTGCGTTAAATTGAAGTTCATATATATATGAGAAGGGTTATTATGGTCTTAGAGCCTCTCAAAGACCTTGGTTTTGATTTAGTAATAAAAGGCATTAAAGGTTCATCACAAATATTAATATTAATAGAAGAAGATACCAGTAGTGAAGAAGAAGAGAAGCCAAAAATCCCTAGAAACAAATTGATTTTGCTACCTAAAATTCGTTTTTAATATGTCATGTGGTCACATATCTCATAATAATAAGCCCCCGAAAATATAAATGAATCATGCATGATCTTCGTGATCTAAACCAAATGACATTATATAGTTGGAGCTTACCATATTTATGTTAAACAAGAAATCTTATATAATGGACAAATCTTGAAGTGAATGAAAGGAGTAAGGACCTAGTTCCTCAAACAACTAAATTCTTTATTGAATTGACATACAAGTGTATGGATGCTGATTCAACAGATGAATTATTTATTTATAAGGTACTAGTGTTTAATGGAAATTTACATGTGAACACTAATAGTAGAAAAGCCCTCTTCAGCTTATGAATTTCAATAAACAGTACTAATCATATTTTTTTTTTAATGGTATTAAGTCATCCGATTTGAAGAAAAATCTAAGAATTATTTAATTATTATACACTATACATGTAGTGTAAACTCCCTTAGGATTAGTTTTATATTTAAGTTAAACAAAATCACCAATTTTCCCACGTTTTTCTTGTAAAAAAATCCTATAATGATTATAACGTATCATGATTCTTTTTACCTATGGTATACTCAAGAGCATTATATGAACCAAGGAAGCTTCACCCAACAGTATTTTTCTTTATAGGCAATCCCTCTCGTTGAAAAGCTAGTAATAGCTAGATTTCCCCTTTCCGATAAGAAAATTCAAGCAAATGGTTGTAAATGAGTACTTCTGAATGAATGATATAACATGACAAAGTAATAACTTATACTCATTAATCTAACCCTTCAATAGTAAAGAGAGATAAGATCGATAACTTGTATTTGCTCAGGATCCCGTTATCTTTTTTTTATAGAAAATATTAATACTATATACAGGTAAAGAAAGCCTTTATAATAATATTTTATCTATCTTGTATAAAAAAATATTATTTTCAAACTCATGACAATAACATGAAGAAATTCAACAAGCTATATAGCAAGAGAATTAATTATGTGCCATAGTGAATTAATTATCAATGAATCTTAATTTTAACAATTTTTAAAATTAAAAAACAATCATTATTTTTTTTGGCCATTTTGATTGGCAAAGTTAAAGTTTGATTATTAATAACAAATTAAGAAAGATTTAAACAGGTTTTTTTTTAAAAATTTAATTATTATTTATTTTTAAATTTAAAGTTGATATTTATTATGCATAACATATATATATATATGAATAGATAACATGTAACGTGTGTTGTCATAATTAATATTAATTGTTATTATCATTTCTTTTTTTAAGAGACAGACGGACATAGCGCGCGCATAATAATTTAATAATAATAACGAAAATTAAAAAAACGAGTTTTGAAAAAACAAAAATTAAGTAATGCAATAAGGAGAAAGAAACAAAGAAAAAGGAAGAATGACTTAATAATTCTATTTAGTGTAGATATTAACCTGACCATTATTACTATTATTATTGATCGTTACTTTTATTAATTATTCGAATCGGGAAAATAAAAATGCAAACAATAGTAATCAATGTTAAATGGTTCATTTTATTATCTATTTTCATTATTAGTTAGCCTCATTTGCTATTTTATTCCCTGCACAAAATATTAATTCCTTAGAAATGCTTTTCTTGCCTTCAATCTCAATAATCTGTCTATTAACAAAATGGCGAAGTCATAATAACGATAATGAATAAAAAATGATTTTCTCGTTGATATTTCCGAATATGGGTTTATAGTTTTGCTTAATTGAGAGAAAAGTTTTATTGTATGATTCTCCTCTCCCCATAAAATAATAATGAATGAAATCCAAAAAAGATATTTTATAAAATAAATTTTTTTAATGAAAATTTTCCATCAATTGGAAAATTAAATTTAATTTATCGAGTTTCCCTCCTTTTTCCCCACTCCCTTCTTGCTTACTTAACTTTTGCTTCCATGAGAATTTTAATTCACCAAATGTGCATTTTAAAAAATCTGATGGGGTAAAAGGTCAAAACTTGATGTGTTTTGGGTTCATTAACTTTATGCGTGTAACTTGACGTGCTTCTTTAAAAAAAAAAATAAAGTTATTTATCATAGTTGTTGTAATATAAAAAAAATCTAAAATAACGAATAGAAAATATGAATACATATATATCATCTGAAACACTGGAGGGAGAAGAGAGAGATGAAAAAATGATCGATTGTGATAAGAGTAAGTCCCGTATAATTTAAAAATAACTAAGCCGTGAAATCTTGAAAAATTTACTAAAAATCAATAATAAATGAAATGATATAATAAATAAATATGACGATGAAATTATCTTGTGTAATGAATAAAATCATAATAATATAAATAAATAAACAAAAATCAATGGACCTAAATCCGGCAAGAATCTTTCTTTTTATTAAATATTCCTATCGGAGAAGAAAACATGAATTAATATTTTCGGGGCTTATACTACTGTTGATTGGCTGTTAATATATTGATTGATAGATTGATTGGTATATTATGAGTCACCTTTGATTATTTAGAATAATAATATAATATATATGTGCATATATTTGTACAATAGTAACAATAGAAGAACGAGAGGGAAAGGAATTAGGAGAAATATCTAAAGTTTTAAGTGTGAGAAATTGAGAAATGATTTTCTTTTAATTGTTTAATTAGAAATTGTAAATTAGAACTTTAATTATGTATGATATAATTATAATCTGCATCACACATACATTTTATACTATTAAAAAGTTGCTTGTTCGCGTGGAATGTAATGATGATTTCGAAACTCTTTTTTGTGTTCTATATTCGGAGAATCTAGGATTTTTAAGTTCGTGCTTGCATTAGTTTAAATTTATTTATATGTTCCTAGCCAAGTTTAGGTTCATATAAAAATTCCTTGATCTCAAACCGGTTTTTTTTGTGTAAGTCGCGTTGTTTACATAAAATAAATGAATTTGATATATATAATTAATCATCACATATTTAATATGTAATTTTGTTTCGAACGTGTTTTATATTATACTATATTATTTTTTTTTTACTTAAAAACCCCCAAAAATTATTTTCAAAAAAAAAAACAAAATTTCTTTTTTTATTTCCATTGTCAAAAGGAAAAGCAAATAAAAGAAACGAGTTTTTTTTAGACCAAGAAACTTTTTTCAAAAAAATCATTTAGATAACAAATAATAGATACGGTAACTTGTTATTATCCGTTAAATATTTGGTAAATATTTGTCTTTTTATTTTTTTTATATATATAGTCGAGGACTTTTTTCTTCTCTTTTTTTTTTTCCATAAAAAATTTTTTTTCCTTTATTTTTTTTTTTTTTAATTAATTCTCTTTGAGAGTAAAGAAAAAAAAAGGAGGAATTTTTAATGATAAAAAAAAAAAATTTTAAATAATGAAAATATAATTAATTTAATTTAATTATAATAATTGTTATTTAAATATAGATAGATATATAAAAAAAAAAACGCGAACGATCGCTAGAATTCTTATTTTTTCTATATATATATTAAAAACATTATTATTATCATGGCAACAACAACAATTACCACAACAAATAACTATCATAATCATCATTATCAAGAAGAAGAAAAAGAAGAAAAATCTATTAATAATTATAAATATGTTGATGAATTATGTACAGACATATCTGATTATTTAGAATATTTGAGTAAATTAGCAAAAAAAGAAATTAGAAGGTCAGAGGAATATAATAGAAATATTGACAACGACGACGGTGTTGATGATGATGATGATGATGATGATGGTGACGATGATGATGGTGAAAGTGACGAAAAAATACAATTATCTGATTCAGTTTATAAATTTATAGAAGATTATAAAAATTATAAAAATAATCCTTTTCCAGCTTTTAGTAATAATATGTATAAAGAAGATATTGATGGAAAAGATGTTAGAAGACGTGAAGGTAGAAGAGGAGGATTCTGGAAATACTCAAAATTCGACGAAGAAGCATTTAATGAAAAAATCCAAAATTATATTTTATCAACTTCTTCATCACAAAATATAACCAAGGTTGATAATATAAATGTATTAGGTTTGCTTGAATCATTCTACGATGCTATAATTACAAGTAACGTGAATTATGAAAATGTTGAAGCTCACGATGACGCAACTATTACTAAAGATAAAGAAACATCATCTACTTCTTATGACAATGATGACGGGGACGAAAATAGCTCAGCTGTTAGATTATTAAAATCAATTAAGCATAATAACGATCTTATAATCAAGAATAATGATCTTATTAAATCTTCTTCGTTTTCGTCTTATTTATCATCACCGGAATATCTGTTCAACTTTAACCACTTGTTTGATTCTTCCAATTATTCTAAATGGTTAGTCTCCTCCTCCTCATTTTTTGCGTCTTCTTTATTCAAAGAAAAATCATTTAATAGTGGCAATAAGAATAATGATGATGATAGTAATAGTGATAGCAATAGCGATGGTGTTGATAATAGTGATAGTAATAACAAAGAGATAACAAATAAGGAAGATTATGAAAATAACGACGATAGTAATTATAACAAAGAAAAAACTTATGAAGATAAAAAACTAGTCACAGATAATAACAACAATAATGATAATAAAGTAATCCAATCAGAAAAATCTCCAACAAAACAACAAATTAATTTGGAAAAATATCAATTCGATTTAATCGAAAAAATTGTAAGTAAAAAATTATTCCTTATTGTAAAGAAATTAAAAAATCCATTATTAATTAATTAATCAATCAATTAATCGATCACTTTTTATTTATTCTAGCTTTCCTACACGAAGTCTGAAATTCTTCGTCCACAAATTCCATCCATTTTGTGGGATCGTTGGGAAGTAATATAAAATATATATATATATATATATATATATACATAAATTAATGTTTTAATGTTTAATGTGTTTATTTCCAATTTATTATTATTCATTTGCATCATCATCTACCTATGATTTCATTTATCTATGAAAAAATTTTCCCACTTTATAATATAATATGCTTTTTTTTTTTAAATGAAATTTTCTTGTATATATTTTTCGCATACTTTACTGTAAAAAAACATTTTTTTTAATAATAATTTATAATAATTAATAAATAATTTTTTTATGGAAAAAAAAAAAATTAAAAACAAATGAAAATTAATAACGTATATTTCTCAAAAACTAGCAGGGGAAAAATGTTTTTAAAAAAAATAGCCCTTTACGCTTTGTAGGGGAGGGGGAGCCTCTCATGAATTAATTACATTACACGTCGAATGGCGCCTATCTAAAATATTAATGTTAATATCTGCGGATTTTATTAAAAACTCTTTCTACTAAGCAATAAGTTTGTTGAGCTTATACACATTTTTAAAGATTGAACAAAAAACTTTAATATTAAATTTAAATAATTCGCCCAATGAAAATCATTATTGAAGTGATATAAAAACTCGAATTGGCGTAAAGTTCGTAATAAAATCGCGCCTGTTATTTCAAAAATAAATGGTTTATTTTTACTTAATAAATGGTTTATTTTTACTTAATAAATAATATTTTACGTGTCCCTCTTCCTGACATTTATCGCATATTCTTTTTGGACAGTGTATTTTACATTCTCCACATTGTATTTTTGGGCAATCTTTAAATTTATGGCCGCTTGCTTCACAGCTTGAACACCTGAACCAGTTATTTTCTTGTCTTTGTTTCCTTGCTAAGGACTTTCTTTTTTCCTTCTCTCTTGCCATTCTTCATTTCATTGGCTTCCGTTAATTGTGCATGATCTTTTCTTCTGGCATTTTTCCAACAATTTCTTCTTCTAGTTTCTGGATCTTTTAAATCGATCTTTTTTGTTCCTCATTCAACAATTTGTTGATTGATTGTTGATAATCTTTCCTTTTCTTCCTTAAGTTCGATATTATTTGTTCCTTCGGTTCTTGTTCTCAATAATGAATTGATTATCTTCATAAAATATCCAGCGAGCTTCCTCATTTTTGATATATCCTCCACAAAGAATATGTAGAACAAATAGTATACATGGGGGAGATATATTACTATAACCTTGCTATTGATGATAACACCTATCTCGCCTGAGCAAAGAATTAAGACAATATCTTTTTTTTTTTAGACAATATCTAATGGTTGAATTTTCACATGATTTCAAGGATTCATCAAATGTCAAAAAATAAAAAATTTCATCTTTATTAAATTCTAACACCTCTAACACACGTAAAGCACACATTTTATTGCTTAATTAAACTAAAATATAATATTGATAAAACCTATATTATTTGAAATTGTACAAATAAAGGTATATAAATAAAATAAAATAATTGAATAACAAACAATTAGAAAATTTATACGCGTTCACATACATACGCATACATGGACAGAAGAATGGGACACCCACCCATTACACAAAAATGTACATAACAAATTTATATCAGTTTATAGCAAGATTTTTGATGATAGAAAGAATGACGTGCTTTGAAATTTGTACATGTGATAAGCTAGGATCTTCTGATTCTCAGACCAGAATTTCTTTTGTGTTTTTTGTCTAATTAACATATTAGGATGTGTCCCAATTCTTTGTACAACAAATATAAAATTTTATTAATTTTATTAATTAATTCAACTTTCAAACATCAAATAAAACAACCAAAAAGTCGGTGATCTCTACACAATTTTAAAGACAAAAGTACCAGTTACAGCTTATGAATATGGCGATTGATTGGTCCATTGGTACAAAAATATGCTGCTACCAAAGTAGAACCAGGACCTGTAACTTATTTCAAAGAAATGCTTGATGAAATGTCAAGACAAAACGTTAAATGGATGTTGGATCGAAGGTGCTCCTCACATATTATTTTTGGATATAAATCCTGTTAGGGATAGACTTGATTCATGGATGGCTGATTTATGGAATTCCTTCTCCCAATTTTATAGAAATCAATTTGGTGCACCAAATGATCAAGAAACCAACGATGCAATTCTATTTGGTTACCTGGTTGGTTGGTTTATAAACGATGTAAGTTCCAGTTCAATCAATATAATGCATTCATATATCATATATTTATTTATATATCATATACATAGTTTGTAGTACGCGAAAGATCCAAAGCTATCATCGCACACTTTCATGAATGGCTACCAGGAGTTGCCATAGCCTTATTTCGTAAACGAAGAACCGATTTAACAACAATTTTTACCATACGTGCAACCTTATTAGGTTACTTATGTGCTGGCTCTATAATAATATTCAAATTTTCAAGTGGATGAAGAAGAAGCAGGAAAACGTGGAATATATCACCGTTATTGTATTGAATGCGCCGCATTCCATTGTGCCAATGTTTTCATCACTGTCAGTCAGATCACTGCTTATGAAGCCGAACTTTTATTAAAATGAAAACCAGGTAATTATAATGACCACCATCATGATGATTCTGAATAATGAAATAAAAATAAAAAATATAATCTTTAATTATTTCATTTTATAATAGACGGAGCTCTTCCAAATGGTTTAAATTCTCTGCTATGCATGAATTTCAAAATTTATATGCAATGAATAAAGAAAAAATATGTGATTTTGTTAAAGGACATTTTCATTGCCATTGTGATTTTGACACACTTTACTTTTTTTCACTGCTGATCGTTATGAACATAGAAATAAAGTTGTAGATATGTTCATTGGATCATTAGCTCGTAAGTCTCGAATTTTAATTATAATAATAAAAGGTTTTTTAACGACATATTAAAAAAAATATTTATTATAGGTCTTGATTCTCTTTTGAGAGCATGTATGTAATTCACCAATGACTTATAATTATGCCTGCTGCAACTCATTCAATCGCAGTTGAATTTTTGAAATTGTAAAAGACATCACTGAAAAATCGGTCAAAGAACATTGAAAAGGCAGCTAGATCTTCAGAGTAAGCATATATTAATTACCACTATTAATATTACATTTTTCATACATTAATATTAATATTGATATTAATATTTATAGAGGTCATATTAATGATACATTAAATGATCAAAAAGAGTTGCTAACCAAATGGAGAAAAGGTACTTTTGAGACGACATGTAATTGCTCTCAGTCGTAGTATACTTTCACCAATAGTGACACATAATATGGTAGATGATGCTAATGACCCAAATTTGAATCAACTTTGACAAGTCCAACTATTCAACAATTCATCAGGTCGTGTCAAAGTGGTATTCCAACCAGAATTTATAAATTCATTTGGGATTGACTATGAGGATTGCCATATGGGTGTATTTCCAAGTCATTATGAACTGTGAGAATCCATTACAGCATATTTAAAATAGTAGTAGATTTTGATTGGCCAATCCATTCCTCTAAATCAAAGGAAGAAGATGATGATTATGACAAATAATATTTAAATATATTATCATTACATCTATCCACTACACTAATTCTATCTAATCAGATGTGTATAAATTATTGAAGGACACTTGTGGTCTTTTGATGTCTTATGTTATGACTTCTTGTCTGACATTCCGCCATTTGAAGAAAAGTATAAAAGAGACGAAAGGATTGATTTCAAAATGCTTGAGCATATTCAAAAGATGCCAATACAATCACAATGAGAACATAATAACAATAATGATTCACTAAAAACAATTGATGACTAATGTTAATATAATTTTAAATTTGTTTAAAAATAATATATAATAATAATTTTAAAATCTTCCAATGAACGAAATATAACTACTATATAGTACCATCATGTCTTATTAATGGAATTGGATAGCTTTAACCACCATCGTCATTATCAATATAATTATTGCTGTTTGGTCCCAACATTTAAATCCTAGAGTTTGTATTCCATCTCTAACGTAATCGACATTATTAGAGCGACCACCAATGCCACAAAGTTCACTACTGACACTACTAATGCTAATACTACAAATTTCTGGACACTAGTGTTGATAATGGTCTTGCCATTTTGTATTTGTGTCGATCTGAGCCACAATCGCCTATTATTATTGAGTCTGGTTCATTTGAACGATTCAGGGTAAATATGATACAATACCAATTTCCTGACTTTCACACACTCCATACTCGTCAACTTCCAATCCAATACATCTGACAATCTTTCTGTGTGATTGACATGTTGGCGCCTTGTTTTCTGACAGAATTGCAGCACTTAGTCTGCCAATTGTTGTACCGATTCCTCGACAGATTTCATCCGACAATCTACAATATAAATACCATAATCTATTGAATTCTCAAGCGTCTTTCCATAAAACAACTAATTCTTTATCATCACAAATGGTTGGTATACTTGCTTTTTTGTAATATCAACGTTAATAAGTAATTATAAGAATGATCTCGAGATGTAAAGTATTCTCTTGATAAAGATAAATTAAAGAATCTGTCATATGAGCAAATACGCTAATGAAAGTAATATTTTAAAAACTTCATGTGACACGAATTTCGATTTTCACTCATGTGCCTCAGGGATATGTCGCACAACTAATAACTTTCTTTTTCATGGCGGAAGAAAATAATGAGGAGCTAAGATATTTAGGTAAGCCTGTTATATCGTTAAAGACAAATTAGGAATACAAATCTTACACCCTTATATTTTCAGAGTATTGGAGTAGGGATCCTAACAACTGGGGAAATGTTAAATGACTGGGATATTCATTGGATCAAAACAAACATAGTTCCCATCTTGCCTTGTCTGAGGAGCTGAAGTGTCTGAAAAAAAAATATGTGTACACTACACATCTTGCTCACGGAACATCCTGTCGATTGCAAAGCGAATTACAGGAAAGTACTCTTAGTATAGTTTTTGATGGTACTGACGCAACTCCATGACTAATCTGGCAGCCGTGTGTTGAGAAAGTTTTGCCTGCGTGTAAAACTGACGGGTAGCGCCCGCATGTGCATGGTCATGGAACGTTTGGGTTGGGCCCGCGAGTCCGACTAAGGAATGCTTCACATGAACTAAACCTGAGGGCCCGCGTGTCATTGGGGAGGGCCTGCGTGTCCGTGGTTCTTGTGAATTTTCTTCCCACCACATATCTCAAAGTGCATTTCTCCAATAAATATGATTTTTTAAAAATAATTTACTTCTATTAAATCCTTAGTTATTAATTATTGTTTTTTTATGCAGAATACTACAAAAAATGATGAAATAAAAAACTTTGGGATATAAGCAATCAAATTTTATCATTAAAGATGGAATTAGATCTTGTTGACTTGGAGGCAGAAATCCTAAAGGCAAGTGATATTTAAATGTTCTATTACTTTAGAATAGCATCTTATTCTTCCCTTTTTTTGAATTTATTATTTAGAAAAAAGGAGTTCGACATGGCCTTCAGATAGCACGTCGAGGATTCCAATTATATTCTGACATGGAATTTGATTCAGTAGAATGAGAGCGGAAGAGGTCGAAGTTAGATAAAGATAGCTATGAAAAACCTCATTGCCAATCAATTAGCAAATCTAAAATATTGTCTGTAGAAGTAGATGTGTCGTCAGCATTTTTAAAACCTCTCAAAATACTTTCGACAGGCTCATTTGTCGTTTTGAGACAAAGAAGGTGGTTATTACTTAGACAAGACTTATTTTATCTCTAAAATAGAGAGAGAATCTTGATGTTTGTGCTACCCTTTCACTACGTCCTCGTCGTTTTGGAAAGACGCTATTCCTTTCTACTTTATCCTCTTATTATGATGTAAAGAACAAAGGAGAATGATTCGACCAACTTTTTGGTGATTTATACATCGGAAAAAATCCCACATCATTAGCATCTTCATTCCTTGTTCTTAGACTCAATTTTTCTGGACTTCGTACCAATTCAACATTTGAAATTTTTGAGGAGGATTTCCATAAAAGTTTGAACATAGACATGGCAAAGCTTATGTGCAGATATCGACAAGAGTTGAAGGACTATTATCAAGTTTGGGATTAAAATGAAAGCGCTTTGGTGAATTTTAAAGAGTTACTGAATGCGATAGAATTGAGCGGTCACAAGGTACTTTCTCTTGCTTAGTTACCATCACTTTTCAAAAAAGAAACAACAAACTAATTTTTTTCTTTAGATCTATGTTTTTATTGATGAATATGATGCTAGAATGACCGAAGTCCTTAAAAATGGATCCACCTTAAAACCTCTTATTGTTCATCATAAAAATTCTCTAAGCAGAACTGAAGCAATGGAGAGTTCATTCAAACAATTTTACATTCGATTGAAATCTGCTTGTGATAATGGCATTGCTTATGTTTTCCAAACTGGCGTGACTCCTATCGTCATGTCTGAATTCACTTCGGGGTTCAATATTTCAACAGACTTGGCATTGAGGGAAGAATTTTGGGATTTATATGGGTTTAAAAAAGTCAGAAGTTGAACTTCTCTTGGATAATATTTTTGAAAATAGTTTTTTACATGATATTAAAAATAGGATAATAAATGGTTAGAAGATGAATATGGGGGATATTATTTTAATCCTGATTAACAAAAAGGTATATTCAATACCGGCAGTATTTTATACAGTACTCGGATGCTAACTGGAAGAATCAATTATGTAGAACGTTACAAGGATACTTCCATATATATTAAAAAGATTCTTCAGTTTTCTCCCGATCCACATACATTGCCCTCACAGACAACAATGAACTTAATTGTAAACAATTCCCTTGGTAAACCAATACTTACTGAATCAATTGGTCAACTTTCTCTTGAATCAAGAAATGGCATTGAACAACGATTTTGACTTGTAAACATTCGTGAGCTGGTCACTCCATTGTTGTCGTTCTTGTTCTATACTGGAGCTCTTACTTATCAACCAGACAGTTCAAAATTTAGTTTTCAGATTCCAAATAATGTTTCAAAAAGACCTGTTCAACAATGTTTACAAATTTTAGAAGCAAACAATGATATTTGATCCATCATGTCGATTTGTAGAAGAACTATTACTTAAACCTTTGAAAGACAATAGTATTGTATGCTCCAATGAGGAAACATCAAAACAAACATTTTTAGATACTTTGATTTTGACTTTACATGCAAACATTGAACCAGAGTTTCAGGTCGATTTTAATAGTAAATATTCATATGGAAAGGCTACAAACTTGATAAAAACAAGCATGAGAAAGAGAATTGCAATTGAATTTGACAATATTAAAACGGAATGTATAAAGTTAAATGGAATTCATGATAGTTGGCAAGAGGCTACTCGAATCTCACTATCGTTAATGAAAAATTAGAGGACCACTCTCAAAATAACAAACATGCATTTCAAATCTGCATCATTTCGTGATCTTCGTGATCTAAACCAAATGACATTATATAGTTGGAGCTTACCATATTTATGTTAAACAAGAAATCTTATATAATGGACAAATCTTGAAGTGAATGAAAGGAGTAAGGACCTAGTTCCTCAAACAACTAAATTCTTTATTGAATTGACATACAAGTGTATGGATGCTGATTCAACAGATGAATTATTTATTTATAAGGTACTAGTGTTTAATGGAAATTTACATGTGAACACTAATAGTAGAAAAGCCCTCTTCAGCTTATGAATTTCAATAAACAGTACTAATCATTTTTTCATCTCTCTCTTCTCCCTCCAGTGTTTCAGATGATATATATGTATTCATATTTTCTATTCGTTATTTTAGATTTTTTTTATATTACAACAACTATGATAAATAACTTTATTTTTTTTTTTAAAGAAGCACGTCAAGTTACACGCATAAAGTTAATGAACCCAAAACACATCAAGTTTTGACCTTTTACCCCATCAGATTTTTTAAAATGCACATTTGGTGAATTAAAATTCTCATGGAAGCAAAAGTTAAGTAAGCAAGAAGGGAGTGGGGAAAAAGGAGGGAAACTCGATAAATTAAATTTAATTTTCCAATTGATGGAAAATTTTCATTAAAAAAATTTATTTTATAAAATATCTTTTTTGGATTTCATTCATTATTATTTTATGGGGAGAGGAGAATCATACAATAAAACTTTTCTCTCAATTAAGCAAAACTATAAACCCATATTCGGAAATATCAACGAGAAAATCATTTTTTATTCATTATCGTTATTATGACTTCGCCATTTTGTTAATAGACAGATTATTGAGATTGAAGGCAAGAAAAGCATTTCTAAGGAATTAATATTTTGTGCAGGGAATAAAATAGCAAATGACGTGTTTGTTGATCAAATAAAATTTTAATTCTTGTTTAACAATGTCAAGATTTAATAGAAAATGACAATGTG
>CAUDNR010000669.1:23915-41821 GCA_958430865.1 Entrophospora sp. SA101
TATTGATCGGCGAAAAATCCGCACATATGATTTTTTATATGTGTGCTCAACTATGTTTGTGTTTATTATAATTTGTAGCACCCCAACCAGTCGTGCTTATCAAAATCTAAGCCATTTTGTCGATCAATACAATGTGAAACTAAAAAGAAAGAACAACGGTGACGTGTACCAGTAGAGAAATCAATTGAACGAGTAAAACTTTTGGCCAAGTATTTCCCGAGTTATTATTATTACTTGATTAATATTCTTTATGGGGAAAAAAATTGCAATAAACACTTTGTTACTAATTATCATTTAAAAAGACAGATAATTCAAAATTCTCATCCGTGGAAGGAAGACATTGAGAATGTATAATAATAATAAAATCTGTAGCTGATGGTTTTGGTGCATGTAGCCTTCCATATTTATCGAATTTTTAACAAAAACGGTTAATGCATTTATCATTTTACTTCTTATTATTAGTAACGTTATATATTAATAACAAAGTAAAATAAGCATTGGTGAATAAACAAAATGATTCTTTGGGAAGGAATTTTTTGTAAAATTAGTAATTGTTTTATTGTAGAGAATGTGTTCATTTGTATATATTAAAGTTTAAATTTAATTGTGAAGGAGAAAATTTTAATAATGATGATCATTAGATGCATATCTAATTATTTTTATCATTAAAAATAACAAAAAATTCAAAGATTTCGTTTTTGTCGTTATAAAATCATATGACATATTCAATACAAATAAATATGGACTTTTTAGAAATGCAAGATGACATCACTACTTCTATTGACAATGTTAATATATGTATAGATAAATTTCTTATTATAGTAATAATGTAATAATGTTTTGATAATAAATAATACCGGCTAAGCCAATTTGATTTAGCTTGGCCGGGCACTTCTCAGAAGTCAGCCTCATCATTGGTTTTTGATAATAATCAAATAAAAGGGGAATAAGTCTTTACAGTTGACAATTTTATTAGCCAATTTTTTATTTCGATTGCTTAATAGGTACTACAGTACAACAAAAAAAGTAATTTTACAAATCTTGTTGTTCAAATTAAATTTACTTGAAAATACCGGAGAGCTCAGTACTATCCGAGAGGTTGTTTTCATCAGCTGGAAATGTGTTTACAAAGTAAAGAAACAGATTTGGTAAAATGTATATATTCTTTGTTAAAAGAAAATTCAATGCTTTTTAAATGATTATTATTTAGATTTTTTATCGATTTTTTGGTCATTCATATAAATATATATTATTTTATCCAAGATAAATAATTTATTAACCAGCTAAGGTTTGTTTAACGGCTGATATCATCTCTGGGAAGTGGCACAGTTACACTCTTATTATCATCCAAGAATCTTCAAGTCCTTTAGATCTCCCCCACAAAAAGGTCACTTTTTTGTGAGGGAGAGGGTTTCACCCAGGTTTAATAATGGATGTTCTAAAATATGTAACATTTCATGCTTTCATTGTTGGTATCTTGATTTTACTCAATATTTGTTTTATTAAATCCAAGTTTAGCATATCCTGCTTAAGTCCTCGTACTATTGCACAAAAACTAACATATAATGAACACGACTTATAAAAGTCTCCACCTTTTTCCTAACACCAACGAAAAATTTACGTAATTCCATTCCTAATCCAAAATTGGCTTTCTAGCGAAATTTTATACCAACTTTGTGTTGAAAGCTCTGTATTTACCACCTTTAAGTATAAATCACATCATCTAAATTCTTTATCAAGTATGTGGGGAGGCAAAATCATTATTGATACTAATTTTATCAGCTTCAAGAGCATCTCTTCTATTAAATAAATTGTCAGAAATTGTTTCAATGTCTTCACCAGCAGAAACATCAGATATTGATTCAACAGTTAACAATCCGTGTTAAAAAGTGGAAAGAACAATAGGTAAAAAATATAAAAAAGGATGCTTTAGTATTATTTGTACATCAGGAAAATGGGTACAGTGCAAATCACTTAGTCCCACAACTTTTTATTGGTCGTGTAGATTTTCAAATTCTCCAAAAATGGAAATGCAACACCCAAAAATAAATCGTGTATTTGAAGCCAAGACCTTCCTCTGCAAAATCACGATTTCATCTCATTGGTATGTCATGTTGTTGTGGAGAATTTGAGCTTCAAAGTTGCACAAGTTTACCGAATTTACTATGTTTTAGCCCTGAAATGGCGTGTTACACACAAAAAAGTTAATATCAAAAATAGGCGAATTGAAAGAAAATAAAAATAAAAATTTTTTTTTATATTGCTGATCTTTTATCACGTGAATTTCCCAGACATGAATCAAAAAAGAATTTTACAACAAAACAAAAATCATGTGACCATAAAATTTTTATTGCATTTTTGATTGGGAATTTTTCCCAAAATTGGCAGTGTGGCGCAGAAAGTTGTGGGACTAAGTGACTTGCACTATACAAATATTATGCGTATATAATACACAATTGCAGGGATTAAACATATAATATGCGTACAAATTGTGTATTTTTTTATGTATGCAAATTGTACATATATTATGCTTAATCCCTGCAATTGCGTATTATATACGCATAATATTTGTGCCCATTTTCCTGATGTAAATTTGTTTGAGCAAATAAGAAACGAATTAGACAAAAAAAAGAACAATTGAATTAAATTACATTGAATGTAAGAACACTTACGAGTGATTATATATAGAGAGGTGCTCTATGTGAGAATGCCTCTCTATAAGTACGCATTTCGTGCCATTCCAAGGATGTGATTATATAGAGGTCTATCTGACTGTAGATATATATATATTCTAAAATCTTTTTTTTTTAAAATGATAAAATGCACATGCACAGAATCAAATATTCATATATTTTAACATTAATATATCTAGTCAGATAACAGAAAAAAATTTTGAAGTTCAACTATCAAGAGGCTAATAATAACTTAAACTGGCGGCTTCCCACATGTAAAGTCAGGATGTTTTGTTACTGATTTACACCAAAAAAAATTGAACATGATTTCATATGAGCTTTATCTTATTTGGATGTGAATTATAATAAAAAGTTTCTGCTTTTAATATATTTTGATAACAATGATAATCAGAATCCATTCACTATTTAGAAAAACAGAAAATTTTTCTTATAAAAAAGGCCTAATTTTTTCTTTTCATGCTGTTCCTCCTCTCACTTCCTACAAAACAAAAAATGTCATCATACATACAATACAAATATAATAAATATATATTTTATATCTCAAATATGTTGAAAATCAATTAACTACAGTTAATCCTTTATCACTTCACAGAAGACATACCAATTTCACCAATTGAAATAGACATGTGTGATCTATCATTATTTGAAATTATTTACTCGCATCAAAAAAAATTGCAGTTATCGCAATATCAATGGTATTTCACGGAGAATTGGAGAAGAGATAACAAAAGTATTCAAAAAATTTAAACAATATATAATCAACTACAAAGAACCAACTCAAAAACTCATGACCGTCGACGTGACAAACAAAAATAAAGATTGACTAGAAAACCTATTCTGTAAGCTAAAAGAAGGTATATATAATTGCTTATTAATATATATTTATCTAAGCCTCATCCATACACAGGGTGTTAAGAAAAAAAATGGTGGTTTAATATTTTATTTAATAAAATTATTGTCCTTAATTTTATATTTGAAGTTTAATAAAAATAAACTGAAAAAATGACAAGTTTGAATGATCAAAAATTCATTATAGCACGCATTGAATTACACTTAACATACTTTCTTCATCCAAAGTATCATGGTAAGTAATTTTTTTATAAACCAGTTATTTATAAAGTATTTATGTTGAAGGATGTGGATTGAAAGACAAGGTTTTTAGGGATAATTGTTTGTTGGTTGGTTCCTTGCTTCAAAAAATGGGATATGATACAGATGCAGTCACTTGTTTTTAACTTCTCAGATTTGTAAATATTGGTTAAAAATAGATCCCTTGATTTGGATTATGATTCATTAAGAGTACTCCCATCACTTGGTGGTTGAAAAACCAACATTTATTCAAACAATTACTTTTAAATTGCTGAGTATCATACCACATTCAGCCATCTGTGTTGGTTTTACAAAAATTGTATAATTTTTATACAAATGTAAGATTTATATCCTTATGCCCCGAGTTGAAAAAAACTACCTAACATCATTGAATTCAACTTTTTTATTTTGGCTCCTCACAGAAATCATTTGGTTCACACACCATTGAGGCCTTACTGATTATGGCAAGTTCACAATAATGTAGTCAAAAAATCTAATAATGAACAAAGGTTGTGCTTGTGCTTTTTCAATAATATAAAAGAGCTCTTTCTTATTATTCCATTACTATGCTTGCCTGCCTGGCCAGGATAATTTGGACATTTTCTAAAGTTTTGAGGGAATACTAAAAGCAAAAGCATTATGTCATACAAATAAATCATTTTTTATATAGTAAATAAATCTTTTCTGCATGTGGTATGTAGTACCATCTACTTTCCACAGTACAAGTGCATGGTTAATACAAATGACCAAATGCAAGCAGGACATACAGCATAGCAAACCAACCTCCAAGAAATTCCAAAAAAATTCCAACAAGGTTTTTCAGAACTAGAGAATGTCGCAAATAATTTTTTTATTATCTCCAAATTTTAATGCATTATTAATACACGGTATGCTGTTAATCAGGTTGTTCTCCTGGAAAACCAAACAATGCTGCATAAAGGAATGGACCTGAACCACCTACCTTGAGAATTACCTGAATAGACACTTTCTTCACATTTTTTGTTGAATTCCTTTGCACATTAAATTTATTCTTTTATCAAATTTGTTGAATTTCTGACCAATCTCTTGAGGCAGAAGCTTTTATTATTCCTTTAATGAATTAATTACCATCTTTTTTTGTTGTTTAAGAATATACAAAATAAAACATACAACTACATGATTAGATGTATGTAAAAATTTGAGAGGATCAGAAAGGAATTATAATAAAATAGTTTTCCAATGGTATTTAAGTCCATGTGTGTCAAAAAATAGATATGTGTAAACGTTCAAATAATTATCACAATTATTTACAAACGTTTAGATATTATTTAACACTGTTAATGAACTGATAATTTTATTGTTGTAAAATTATATAAAAGTTATCTTTATTTGTTTGAATTTTACATCTTTAAATAATAAAAATACAGTTCTTAAAATACAAATATAAATCATAAGAAAATAAATAAATATATAATCTATATATTGTATGGAAGCTTATAGACTTCCCGGAAAGTATTGATCATAATTTAAAGATAACTTCTTAATTATAAATAATATAAATAAAAATAATAATATGATTATGTTCCCCACAATATAACATAACAATATAATATCCACTTTTCTTAATAAAAATATGTATAATTCTTCACCAAAAATCCCGATTGCCAAGTAACTTAAATTAAACGATTAAAAAAAAAAATGAATTCCTCTTACCAAATATGGTAATAAAATTAAATGCCATTTGTGTGACATATTATTTCGAGGATTGTTACAATATGTGTAATGGTATTTATTCCATGTAAAATCAAAATGGCCATTATATTGCCAATCAATATTCTATAATAATCCTTTATTTTATATAATATTATTGATTAATGTTTCCTTGATGATGTCAATGATTATTATCAACAATTTTTTAATGATAATTTTAGAGACAACTTGGCAAAGATGGATTTTTTTTTTATACATGTCTAAGGATTTTTGAAGTTAATTGATTTGTTACATATTTCAGCTTGATCCATTAAATATTGGGCCAACTCATTCAACTGGATTACTTGAGTTATACTGTTCCTGACTAATACAGTCATACACCCTTTCTTGTGAATATATTTCCATTTCATTTTAACTCAAATTTCTTTCAAAAGACACTTGTATAACAGCTAAAGACCTCAGTAGTCTTATTATGTTAATCTCTAATTCTAAAGAAGCTTAAAACATATGTGACGTTGCCATTTCCATTTGCTGGAAAAATGAAGCCTACATAAAAAAATTCAATTTGTCAGAAATTTCACTTACATGGACTGAGAGAAGTCTTCGGAAGTCCTGGAGGCTGTAGACTTGATTAGTGTAATTCATCATATGAAACCCTTTGTCTATGTAACAATTAGTTATGAAAATCACACATTCTTACAACACTGGTCTGCCTCTATTCATAAAAAAAAAAACAGGCTGATATCCAAGAAGCCTTAATCTTGACTTTGGAAATGATGATAATGCACAGCAACATATCTTATACTAAAATAATAATATAACAACTTGAGACCTTTTGATGAAAGCAAGGTAAAACATATTTTGTTGTTACATATCAAAAAAAGAAAAAGTTGGTATTCAATTATTATCTGACCATAACAATTGTAATGACATTTATCATAAATTAAATCAAAGTCTTGCTGGTTTCCAGAGATAAATAGTGTTTCTCAAAGAACTGTAAATTACTTTGAAATTGATTCTTTTTTTTTTTTTTTGAAGAGTGAGGATCAGTGTTGTGACCCGAAACTCTGAGTTTAGGGAAAACCAGAAACAGAAACTAACAGAAACCACCCGAAACTAGTTTAGGTTAGTAGTTTATGTTTATGTTTAGGTTTAGATTTCTGCTTAGTGAAGTTCATTTTCCGAAATGTTTCGGGAAGCCAAAAGAGTTTCTGGTCACAACACTGGTGAGGATGGGGAGTGACAAAGATAAGCCATCATTAATGACTGACAATGAGAGAGAACAACTTATTGATGCTGGCTGCTGGCAAAATTCCACTGTTTCTTTGGCATTTTATTGGATGTCAGGAAATGAGGAGCCTTACTGATGCTTTGAACCAGAAGTTTGCAACATTGAATGAGGCTTGAAGAGTTTGATGATGTTCTCAGAAGATTAAAAGAAGTCAAAATGGCTAGAGCTGTTTGATAAGCATATAAAGTTAATGGGAGGTTCTTGTTAGAAGTATCTGTCCAATATTCTCTCTCAGTTGACAATTAATATGATATGACTTGGAACTGGTTTGGATGGATTATGGATAAAGATAAACCATCCAAAACTGGAACAAGTATGCCTGAGCATCACCATTTAAAACAATGGATTCATTGTTGACAATTTCTCTATAAGGCTAACACTGATATGCTTCTTAAAGTCAAAAGAATCACTTCAGCTTGACTCGGAGATTGATTGTTCTCTTTATATCCACAAAAATTCAAATTGATGCATTGTTAATTCAATGAAAGGATGAGCAACAAGAATCTATAAGATTAATTCTTATTCAGATTACTGTCCAAAAATATCACAAAAATTCTGTGAATTATTGGTGACTCAACTGCCTGGTGGGCACAACTAAGATTTCTGACCGAAACTCTCTCAATTAGTAGCCGAAATTGCTGAAACACTTTGGCAAAAAATTACTTTTTTATAAGCCCAAACTATTTTTTGTTATTAGCCAAAATTGGGCGAAATTACTTTAAAGTTGTTTAAGTTAAAATAAGTTGATTGGTATAGTTTTTAATGTTCATGTTTATAAAAAATACTGAGAAGCTCAAATTGCCCAAACTAGTTTGGGCTTTGAGAAAACAGTTTGGACCAGAAACCTTAGGCACAACTATAATATCAATATGCAATTTTTTTGTCATAAGGATGCATAAAAAGGGCTATTTACAAGTAGTAACAAAAGATCCAAGAAGTGGATCAAATCAAGAATGACGGCTATTTCTAACAATTATATGACATTTTCCAACATTTGTAAAAATATTGCAGATGCTTTAAACAATAGAGAATGATGTATTTTCAATTTTCAATAATGAAATGCATTAACCATATAGAATGACAATCTAATTTAATGTGTAGTTGGTGTCCAATATTGGTTTATGAAAGTCTGAGTTAGAAATCTTTATGTGGTGTAATGTTCATTTTATCTCATCATAATATCATCTCATCAGTCTTATTGCCTCACCCACCATCAATAGGATTCTTTCTGGTTGACAAATCATTATTGCTATTGGTTTTATTGATATTTCACCAATTTAATATCCTAATAATAATTGGTGATTTTTAAACTTGGATAATAAATATTGCTCAATTTTTTTTTGATTTTACATGATAAAATGAAAGATCCATGTGTGAATATTGACTAAAGAAAATTTACCAATTATAGTCAGAACTCATTAAACCAAATTCAAAATAAAAATATTAATAAAATCGGCTTATAGAGATCAATTTTAATAGGTAGATAATAATACAACATTGATTTATCACGTACGTTTGTTTATCAAATCATCATTCGTCTGACTGTAATAGTGGTATATAATAAGTAGCAGTAAAAAAGAAGTTTGAAAATGCAAAATTTATTATTTGTAAAAACATTAATATTATACTAACAATATTAATATTAATAATAACGCCCAAAAAATTTTTGATAAAAAAAAGATTTTACATTCTTCCATGTGTATGTTAATTGTACACAGATTCTCGAGTACATAGATGAATGCTAATCAAAACATGAATGATTTACATGATTTTTATGATGATGACAACATTTTTGCCAGAAAAATCAAAACTCGTTTTCTATTACTGCTAATGAATTAATACTTTCCAAATAAGTTCTAACTAATTTGCTCAATTTCTGACGCTTCATTTCGTCTTTTCGTTTCCTTTTCTTCATTCAGTTTTTTTTACAATATTAAAGATAAATCAGTGGTCTAATTATGAAATTATCCCTAAATTTTAGTGTGATTTTTTAAAAACCTGTTTTTTTTTAGTTGATCAACCTAAAATGAAATTTAATAAGGGTTACAAATTTTTTTTTTTTTCATAGGGAGGAGGGTTGGGATTGTACTACAATGTAAATTTAAATAGGCACAGAATTTGGTCTGTACAATTTTTTTCCAAAAACTTTTTCAACTAAGAAAAAAAAAATCATTTTATTGATAAAATTACTGCTAGAAATTTATAGATTTTATCATCATCTTTATAAATATACATTCAATTCTTTCTTGAGATAAAAAAATCATAAATCATACTTCCTTCAATATGGTAAAACTATACAGTGACAAGCCATCAAAACTCACAGAGGCACTTGCATGCTTCAAAAAAATAAAAAAAAATAAATATTACGGTAATGTAGGTTTGGTGAAACACCCCGAGGACAATTACTCCTGTGACTGCAGCTATCGCCCAGGTAATTTAACAATTTGCATTATTTTAAAAAGATACTAATTTATCTTTAATTGCTCACCAAAGAATTATTAATTCTAAATGAAATTCATACTCTTTTTAAATCGTTTGTTAATTGTATAAATAATAATAGCTCGGGATCCTATTGAGAATGCCTGTGGAGACTCTTGCGTAAATCGGGAATTATTCATAGAATGTTCTGATGAGCTTTGTCCCTGTGGTGAATATTGTCGAAACAGAAGGTATAATAAATATTTACATTTACATATATTTTTCATTATCTTAGATCCTTTTGACATTAATTAAATATTTAAATTCTTTATAATTATCTTAATCTGAATTTTAATAGAATACAAAAAGGACAGACGGCGGACGTGGATGTGATTCTTGTCCCCCCCAAAGGCTTTGGTCTTCGGGCCTTAGAGCCCTTGAAAAAGTATGGATCATACTATTTATTATATCGATCGCCACGTACTCCTATATATTTTTATTAATTATAATTTGGTTTTCGTCATTCGTTATCAACTACATAAATTAGAAATCAATTTATTATTGAATATATTGGGGACGTCATCCAGAAGGATGTTTTCTTGAAAAGAATGAAGGAATACAACAAGAGGGGGTTAAAACATTTTTATTTCATGGGATTGCAGGCGGGAGAGGTTAATGATCAATCAATATATTATTATAAATATTATGAATATCTCATTAATTACATATATATAATCAATTATATGATCGTGTGTTTCTTTAATATTATATATCTCGTACTTATTTTTTTATAATCTTTGGCTTATTGTTTGGCTTAACAGATAATTGATGCGACTGACCGTGGGGATATCGGAAGATTCATCAACCATTCGTGCAATCCAAATTGCTTTATACAAAAATGGATGGTTGGAAAATATTATCGTATTGGAATTTTTGCCAGCAGAGATATTATTAAGGATGAAGAATTAACGTTCGACTACAATGCTGAAAGATATGGGTACATAATATATTTAACATAAATATATTATTTTTAAATTAACAGGATATAACTTGTTATTATTACCTTGCACACGTGAATAAAAAATATTTATTTATTTATTTATTTATTCTCTATTTGGTGCTGGAAAAAAATAGATCCGAGGCTCAAGAATGTTTTTGTGGTGAATCTAATTGTCGTGGTATCATCGGCGGAACTAAGGAAACAGTTGACGCTCTATTATATAGTTTGTTAAATGTGGCAAATCTTGAAGAACCAATCAATGGTCCTGAATCTGTCCTTGAATTCATTGGATTGATGTTGAAATCGGTTGAGAAATATCCTGCTATGGTTCCTGGGCTTTTACACAGGCTTGAAGTAAACATTAAATTTATATATTTTTCTTGACAATGAAGTAAATTAAATATTAACCAATGTAATTATTACGATGCACTAAATTCTTTGTTATCTTATATAGTTGACGACAGACAGAAGTACAATCTATAGGTTTATGAAGGTGAATTACAATAATGATCTATCTAATTCATACGATTATATATATATATATTAAATAAATATATTAATGACCTTTAATTCTAATGAATTAATTAATAGCTTCACGGATCAATCATGTTAAAGACTTATTTATACGAGCATCAAAAAAACGATGATATTATCTCAAAAGTATAAATCTATTTATTCGTTGATTAAATAACAATAATGATGATTTTTAATTTTTTCTTTTAAATTAAATAATAATAATCTAGACATTAAATGTTATCGAAAAAATTCCTTACAAATACAAGAATGTACGAGTTGAAAATTCACATCTTAAAGAATGGGTTTCTCGTTTCGTAAATCGAACTGACGAAATTGGTGAACGTTGCAGTAAGGTAAAGTACAAATATCTTTCTTTGTCATTTATATAATAAATATTTATTAAAATACATCTTATACTCCCACACACATTTATTAATTTTTTAATAGTTGGTAGAAAAATGGAACGCTCTTCCTGTATACATTAAACCACCAAAATATAGTGATCTTGGATTAGAACCACCAGAAGTTAGGCGTCAAAAAGAAGAGGAGCAAAAGAAACGCAAAGAGGAGGAGAAAAAGAAACGTGAAGAGGAATTGAAGCAAAAATATAACACGGATACCAAAAAATACGATTCTACTCATGATTATTACTGTCGTTACACTGAGAGTAACTATGCCTTCCAAAACTTGTCACAGTTCACTTATTGGCTTAACCAATTTCACGATGTCGTATACAAACGCCCCCCTCCTCCTATCTTCTTAACTCCAGACATGAAAAGAAAGAAATCCAGAAACTCTTACAATTTAGCCAATAAGTCATTACGATACGATTATAATAATTTTGGTCAACGTTATGGCCATCAGGGAAACGGTTATAATAATAATAATAATTATAATGGTGACTATAAGGGCAAAGGTAGAAGCGATGATTATAATGGTGTTAGTAATGATTATAAAGGCAAAGGAAGAAATGATGATTATATTAGACGTAGTAGTAGCGGTAGTGATTATAAGGGCAAAAGCAGAAGCGATGAATATAATGGACGTGGTAGTAGTCCTTCTGCATCGTCATTAAAATTTAAAAATGAAAGACCATCAAGATACTATCATCCATACCGAAGATCCTCTCCTCAACCAGAAGTATCCGCATCAACACCAGTATCATCTTCCGCATCATCGACGACTAAAAAAAAACAAGTTAAAGAAGAGAAAAAAGAAGAAGTGCCACCTCTTGCTCCTAACTGGTCAGAAGCAATTGATGAATATGGTAGAATCTATTATTATAACAAATATACCAACAAAACTCAATGGGAAAGACCAGTTGTTGTAAACGATAGAAAGACATACGATGGATTTAGTGAAGCTGAGATCCATGCTACAATTGAACGTGCAGAATATTATTCAAAAGAAGCTTCTAAAAAACGCGAAAAAGAATTGGCTGCTGAACGTGAAAAGTTAGAAAAATTGAAACAGAAACAAAAACAAAAAAAATCATCATATTCATTAACATCCGCATCAGCTTCGACATCATCATCTACATCAAACGGTATTTTATCTGCTCCATCTTATGCTGATACTACTGTTCGATCTTTAACTGAACCAGAATTCAGATCATCAGTAAGTTAATTTTTTGCACAAAAAGTTTATTTATATCTATATTTATATGATATTAATTAGTTATTTTTTAATTGTTGTTGTTTTTGTTGTTAGTTAATTCAAATGGTAGTTGATAATTGCAGCCGATACAAACATTGTATGGATTTGGATACATTTAAAAAATATGCCAAAGAAGTAAGTAATTTTTATTTATTTATTTATTATCATCGTGCCCATTTATTTTATTATCAATTATCATTATATTTCTAATAAATAAATGATAAATACAATTTTAAATAATAGTTATCCGACTTGGTACAACGTAAAGAGGTTCGACAATCTGAATTGTCTACCGGATCTACATATCAAATCGACGATACGTTACGTAGCAGAATCAAGAAATGTAGTGTTGAGTTTATGGAAAAATTGATTGTAAAGATTCGTGCTCATGAAAAGGCAAGAGCAGAAAGAAATAAAGCCAAACAAGAAACAACTAAACAAAATGAATAATAAATAAAAACAAATATAAAAACGAAATTCTCATTAAAACCGCAGTTTGATAATTGCACAAAATTCTTTCTTTAGTTAGAAGAAAGTTAGTATTAATTAATTAGCAATAATATAATATGCATATACATATTAATTTAGTATATTAATTAGTTTTAATTTTTCTTTTTCGCGTTTTTTATTTTTTTATTTTTATTTTTTTCATTGTATCTGTAAATATAGAAAATTGCAATAATAAAATTTAAAAATATATTATATAGAAATTAATAGTTTATCATTTTTTAATAAAATTGTTAGGATCGGAAAATCTCTATTGCCAAATTAGGCGCATAATTATATTAACGAAAGCCGATTGGTGGAATTTTCTGTATAGGAAGTGATTTACAAAATGAGTTAGTATTAAATTTAATTAAACAATCTAGTCCAATAATCAATTAGACTCTAAGAAATAAATGTTTCCTATAAAAAATTCACACTACTACTTATTTCACTTTCTTGTATTTCTAATTCCTTGATTCACTGGCCAAAAATGATAATTCAGTTTGGCTGTTTGTCACCTTATGGCAGCTGAATGGCACCAGTCAGCCAAAAATCAGTATATGCTATTGATTGTTTTTGATTTTGAGCCACTGGTAATTAAACAGCTATGCTGATTTAAACTGAATTTAAACTAAGGTTTAAGGTTTCTGGTCGAAACTCTATTAGTAGCCAAAATTGCCGAAACACTTTGGGCAAATTTACTTTTTTATAAGCCCAAACTATTTTTTGTTATTAGCTGAAATTGGGCAAAATTACTTTAAAGTTGTTTAAGTTAAAATAAGTTGATTGGAATAGTTTTTTAATGTTCATATTTATAAAAAATGCTGAGAAGCCCAGATTGCCCAAACTAGTTTGAGAATTGAGAAAACAGTTTGGACCAGAAACCTTACTAAGATTGCTTGCTGAAACCTCTTAGTGGCTGTCAAAACTCCAATGAACAATTAATATATACCTTGTCAAAATTCTGATGATTGATAAAACCCCCAAATGTGAAACACTGCCAAACTCTAATAAACAATTAATGTGTAACTTGTCTAAAGACTAGTGCTGTAATCCAAAAAAAGAAAAAGTATGATTGCAAAAGTGGTTGCAAAGGTAATTGTGATCACTTTTTATATGTCGTAAATACAATTACTACCATCATCATAATTTATGGCACTAGTCTTTAAACTTGTCAAAACTCTGTCAATTGATTTCTGGAGGAGTTTCACCCACAACTTTAATTTTAAACTAACAATGATTAGTTTGGCTTCTATCTCCTCATACCATTCATTCACTTCTCTGAATATAAGCCAATTAAAGACTAGTGCCGTAAATTATGATGATGGTAGTAATTGCATTTACGGCATATAAAAAGTGGTTGCAATTACCTTTGCGACCACTTTTGCAACCATACTTTTTCCTTTTTTGGATTACAGCACTAGTCTTTAAAGCCAATCACTGTGCAATATTTTTTATCTTTTAAATCTATGATTAGTTGCTTGAATTTTTCTTCCTGCAAGAAGTTCCCTTATACCTGCAGTTAAACTTTTTGAATCTATACACACTATCTGGTATGGTTGCTTACCAAAACTCCTCCAGAAATCAATCAACAGAATTTGAAAGTCATGCTAATTGTTATCAGAGTTTTGACAGAGTTTTGCATTTTGGTTTTTAGCAAGATACACACACTAATTGTTTATTAGAGTTTTGGTGAAGTTTCAGCAAGAAACCTTACTATCTACCTTGTTTGGCAAAAGACCCAAGTAAAATCTTCATCATTTATCTTTAGGAAATTTGTTTGTGGAACATATTCTGATAGATAAAAGTTATTTTTAAGTGAACTGTCTTTCCTTTGTTATGCTTCTCTATCTTTCTACAAGATTTGTTTTACCAGAACAACTGGGGCCAAAGCTAAGGATGTTAGCTGAAATGATTTTTGAAAAAACCAATTTTGGCAAGCCATTTAGATTTACAATATTCTATTTTATTGATTATTTGATCAATTTTTTGATTTATAATATAAAATTGATTTTTTGCAAGTTTTATAGTGAAATAAGAAACCAAGGAAAACTCCAATTAACAACTTGCAAAAAAATTTACCATTGAATATAGGCATTTTTTTAAAAAATATTATTATGGATGAAAATATTTATTATTTGTTTTTTTTATACCAAAATAAAATTGTCAATGATGATTATTAGAAGGGTTTGTTATTTACCTGAAAATTAAGTGAATTGGTAATGTTTTTATAATGCTCCAATACAAGGTGGGATTATTCAACTTCAATGAGAGAAAAACAAAGATTTATAAACATATCCTCAAATGTAAAATTTGTTCAAACGAAAACATTTTTTAATTGATAAGCAATGCAATTTGATGATTGTTAATTACATTTGCATAAAGGAGAATTTCTTTATCAGTAAAAAAAAATAAATCAATATTGTAATAATAAGATTATTTTCCTTCTAAGGATTTCTGCTTTTTATTAGGTAATAATGCATCATCATGATGCTTTCTTTTTCTAACATTTCTTTTTGATAAACTTCATAGGTAATCCTTTCTTTGTCTAAATATGTTTGCAAAAATTTGGTATCTTCTATTTAAAAATGTAAGGAGCAATTTTTCCACCTTGTTCTTTCTTCAGAATACCTCTAATGGTGCTATAATTCTTGGGTTCCATGGTAAGGATACCAGCTGCAACTTTTGATGATGGTTGCTACCATCTTTGCATCATATAAAAATGATTGCAACCGCTGGTTGCAACCACCTTTACAACCATTTTGTTTCCATTTTTGGGGTTGCAACATGGAACACTATTCCATGGTAGACCTAATGTAAATTAACTTCATATTAACCATTTTTGTCTAGGGATAGTCCTAAAACAGATAATATCATGATCACATTACATTGTAACACAATTGTGATGTCAAACAAAAATTATTAACTCCTGAAACCCTTGGTAATACCAATTACAATGTTCCCTTTGTCTGGTTTTGTTTAAAGACTAATGCTGTGATCCGAAAAAGGAAAAAGTATGGTTGCAAAAGTGGTTGCAAAGGTAATTGCAACCACTTTTTATATGCTGTAAATACAATTACTACCATCATCATAATTTATGGCACTAGTCTTTAGTTTTGTTGCAGCATGCCATAGTGATCACAATCATCATATTCATTAAGGGGGTTACACTTATCAAAATCAAGTGATTGACACATAATTTTAAGGGATTTTTGGATTTTTGATAAGTGTACCCCCTTAATGAATATTCATGAATATGGGGCCTGATCAATAGAAACGAGGCATGTCAAAAAAATCATGTTTTGAGAAAATCAACAAATAAGATTTTGACCCCCAAAATTCATGATTTGTAGATCATTGCTAAATTTTATTAAACATTCAAAAATTCATTTATTTATAATAATAATAATAATTGCTCATGTAACATCATGTAGACTAATGCCATTTCACTTTTTCTCAAATATCTCAAAACATTTATAAGCAAAGTGGGTATAGTTACTAAGCTAAAAATGTTCTTTGTGATGAATTACATATAAAAATATTGTTAACTCAAAATCGACTTTTTGGTGACATGCCTCGTTTCTATTGATCAGACCCCATATGATGATTGAGATCACTAAGCATGCCCCATTTTTGAGTGACTACTGCGCCACACATTGTGCAGTATCACATGAAAAATTATTCATATTCATATATCTATATTCATATTTCAAGAGCTTGTTCAGCTGATGCAAATATTTACTTTGAATTATTAATTATTTTAAAATGCTCAGTTGTCCTAAATATTTATTTAGCATTAATAAGCATATTTTATTGGATAAAATAGAGTAAAAGTCATGTTATTTGTAATACCCCAAGAGGTATAAAAAGACTTGGTTTTAGACCAAGTCTGTACCATCATGTTCTTAACAATCTCTTAATTATTAATCTAATAATTAATATCTTCTAACACTATTGTAATAATATAATTATTGCTAATAAAACACATAACATATTTTACCCTAAAAATAAATCTTGATCTTTAAATAATTAATTAATAAACTACAGAGGAAACCTTTGCTACACCTAAGGTCGTGGGTGAAATCTCCTTAGTAATTGCTGAAACCATGGCAAAACTATATTAAATCTTATCAAAAATCCTGTTGAAACTATGCCAAAATGGCAAACCTCAAAATTCAAAACTCTGCCAAAACTCTAATAAACAATTAATGTGTAACTTGCTGAAACCCTGCCAATTGATTTCTGGAGGAGTTTTGACAAGCAACCTTAGCTACACCTAGCAAGTAACCACCACTTTAATTATTGAGACACATCTCAAGGGAACACCTTTGGGATATAATTATTTATATAGAACCTAAGGACCCTTTTATCCAGGAAGATAAAAGTAATTCTTTGACCATAAGTCAGCAAGTAAGCTGTGTGTCATATAAAAGTAATTTTGACCATAAGTCAGCAAGTAGACTGTGTGCCATATAAGGGAATCAACTGTAAGTCAGCGAGTAGGCTGTGTGTTGAACGGAAATTAACCTATTAAATAGGAAACTCAGATTGCACACTCACAATTTGGTGACAATGATAGGATCAGCCATCAGCATAGTCATCATACTAGTTGAGCATATACATGAAGTCGAAATTAAAAACCCAAAGTTGAAATGTTTCAGCTTGAGGCAACTACATAGTAAAAATTAGCTTCGACCTTATTTCAACCCTATTTTGACCAGATCTGCAAATGGTCGAAATAGTTTTGACTTCATGTATAGTTGAGCAGTTTGTCCAAACAAACCTGTAATTAAAGAATCATAACACTGTGGACCCAGAAAAAGAAGAAGAAACTTAAGGGTAGGGGGAATCACGTGGTATATTTAATAGTAAACAATGGCTCAAAAAAAATAATGTCAATCATCATAAATAACAATAATAACGTAATTCAATATTAATATTATAATAATAAAGGCTCCTAATACTATTTTTATTATTATTAAATAAAGGCACCAGACTTTAATTCTCCATTCTTTTGAGTATATATCCAAATTTCCACAATGCTTGCAAGTGGATGTTAGTATTAATT
>CAUDNR010000669.1:67429-97643 GCA_958430865.1 Entrophospora sp. SA101
TCAACTACTTATTATTAGTTTTCATTTTATTAATATTTTATTTAAAAATGTATAACTTCTAACTGCTAATTATTTATTGTTTTTTTATGAAACCATATCTAAAATTTTACAAGGAATAAAATAAAATCTCAAAGAATGTGTGCACAAAATATCACGTTCCTTGTTAAAAATTACATGTGGATGTACTAGTGACAAGTAAAAAGATCTTTCGATTTTAATAGTAAAAATTGACATGTTTCACAAAAATTTTACATAGCTATGACAGTAGACATGTCGATCACATGAAATCTTGACTGACTGATAAAGAAATAAAATTTTCCGTTTTATGTCAATCATTTATATTAACGTTAAAAATTTTTTTTTGGTTATTTTAAAATTACAATAAAGTTTCATTTTTTTTTTGCATTGATATTCAATCATCATCTTATCTAAGAATATTGAAAATGAGTACTTCTAACATTAATTCTTATGAGCATGAAGGTTTTATTGAAGCAGATGAAGAAAATGAATTTAATTTCCATTTTAAATGTAATGAACATGAAGAGCATGAAGAACATGAGGAGGTTGTTTTAAGTGACAATTTGGAAATAATCAATGTTAATCAGAATACTAATACTTTTATTCAAACTGATAACATTGAAGTTGACAATGGTGAAAATAGCAGAAGACAGTCTACAAGCAGTAGAGGAAATAATAATAGTAATCATTTTCCACCACCACCACTTTTTTCTCTATTAGTGCATAGATACAATTTGCATAATGCTATTGTTAAATTACCTCATGAATTAGAGTTATTGTCAAATTTGTCACCTATTTCAATTTTTATGCTTTTTTTTACAAGTGAAATTTTTAATCAACTTGTTGAAAATTCTAATTCATATGCAATTAAAAAGGGTGCTGGAACAGGGAGAGATTGGTATCCATTAAGTGTCCATGAATTGAAAATTTGGATGGCATTGTTAATATATATGGATCTTTTTAAATTTCCATCTGTTGATGATTATTGGAATTTGAATGACAGGTTTCCTAAACATAAAATAATCCAATATATGTCACTATACAGATTTGAACAGGTAAAAAATTACCACAAATGTATGTTTTAATTTATTAAAAAAATTTGAAACTAAATTTTTTTTATCAGATTTAAAAGATATTTTCATATCTCAAATCCAAATGAGAATAAAATCAATCCACTTGGTTTCCAAACTTGAGCCTTTGGCCAAACAAGTAAAAAAAACTTCTGAATCTATTTATATACCAGCTTCAAGTGTTTCCATTGATGAAATGATTGCAAGATTTTCAGGAAGAACTGCTGAAACTTTTAGAATAAAAAATAAACCAACTCCTGAAGGATATAAAATTTTATCATTGTGTGATGCTGGATATACTTTTACTTTTACATTCTCTTCCAGAATCAAAGAAAATCTGAATATTAAAAGAATTCCAGGATTAAGTAAAATTGATAGTGAAGTTATTCATTTAGTAAAAAAATTGCCAATTAATAAATCCTTTAACATATACATGGATAATTACTTCACAAGCATTAATTTATTCAAATACTTAAGAGATAGAGGGATTGGTGCATGTGGTACAGTTTGTAAAAATTCAGCCAAACTTCCCAGTATATTAATACCAAAGAAGAAGATAAACTTAACTTGGAATATGCTTTTTGGTGTTGAAGTTGATGAAGTTTTGGCTCTTTTATGGATAGATAATGGTCCTGTAACAATGCTTACTACAATTCATGAAATTACAGGAAAAAATTCCAAAGTTGCTAAAATTCATCATCGCCCAAGAATTAATAATGTAAATCAAAGAGCCATAACTGAAGTTTTTGGTGATCAACCAAAAATACTTATGGATATTCCTGCTGTAATTGATGATTATAATCACAAGATGAATGGAGTTGATATGGCAGATCGATTAAGAAGTTATTATTCAACACAATTAACTGCAAGACATACTTGGGTCCCTTTATTCTTTTGGTTGCTTGACACAGTTATAATTAATTCTTATTCAATTCATAAACGAAGTAACTTAATAGCCAATGATTTACCTCATAAAGTCTTTAGATCTCAATTATTATGGGAGTTGATAGAAGATGCTTTGAAAGAAAAAATGAATTTAGGAATATCAACATGACACAGTCAACAAACCTTTCCTAATTCCTCTCCTTCAAGCCAAAAATTACCTCATGTAATAGCTAATTCTCAACCTTCTAAAGATAGATTAATTATAGGCAATCATTTTGCAGAGTGGAGAATGGAAAGACTTTCATGTATGTTATGTAGATACTTGTTTTTAAAAAGCAAGCAAAAAGCTCTAGTATCAAATTTTTGGTGTAAATTATGCAATGTCCCATTATGTTGCAATAGTAACAGGAATTGCTTTAAAAACCATCATGAAAACGAAGATATTTATTTAAATAGATAGTAAATTGTATGAATTTTCTTTATTTGTTTAAAAAAAAAAAAATAAGAAATGTGCTCAAAAGTTTACTTATAAAAAAATATTCGGTAAATTCTAAGTTAAATCTGTGGTCCTGAGGAACAATAATGGCATAAGTTTTATTGGGTTCACTGTACTCTATAAAAAAATTTTATAAGTTGTAAAAATTTCTTTTAATTTTCCGAAAAAATTCAAAAAGTTCATTATTATTAAAAATATAAATTATACATCACACGGATTATATAATGTGAAAAAAATTACGAAATAATATAAAGTTTTCATTGGACTAGATTTTTAAGGGTAGGGGGAATCACGTGGTATATTTAATAGTAAACAATGGCTCAAAAAAAATAATGTCGATCATCATAAATAACAATAATAACGTAATTCAATATTAATATTATAATAATAAAGGCTCCTAATACTATTTTTATTATTATTAAATAAAGGCACCAGACTTTAATTCTCCATTCTTTTGAGTATATATCCAAATTTCCACAATGCTTGCAAGTGGATGTTAGTATTAATTTCAATTAATTTTCTATGGACATAATAAATATTGTTAAACATAAAATTATTGATTTATTAACAGCATTTCCAATTTTCCAGATTATTTGTTGATATATTCTAACTAATTCACAATGTGTATTTCTAGCTTCTTTTTTAATTTTTTTACATTCTGATTTGCTTGATAATTCAAGTTTGATATCAAAAGAGCTTGAGAACTTTTAAATGATAAGAGGTAATCCATTAGGGAGTGTAGATACCACTTTCTCTACTATTCTATGAAAAATAATGCTGAAATTACATATTATCAACAGTAAGAAAATAAAATAATATTTATTCTTTTATTATTATAAATATTTGTGTTTGAAAATTATTGTATATATCACTAATTTTTTTACACAATAAAGATAGATATAATCTTGTCATGATTACAAATAACAAAAACATCCCACTAATGATGATGTTGTGTTGATGAAGAAAATGTTAATATAATAATGCTGAACAAAACACAGTAATAAAATTTTAACTTTTAATTTTGAAATTTGTTTTACAAATTATTTATTTTATTAATAAAATTTATATATGGTAAATAGTTTAAAAAAAAAGAAAGAAGGTGTTGTTAAATCTAGTATAAAGACTAGATCTAAATCAAAAAAATAAGTGTAAAAAATTTACACAATAGGTGGTAATAAAGATAGCTATAATCATGATTACAAATAACAGAAAACATCCTGCTAATGACGATGTTGATGAAGAAAATATTAATAATAATAATGCTGAACAAAAGCAGTAATGTAATTTTAATTTTAATTTGAAATTTGTTTTTACAAATTATTTATTTTATTAATGAAATTTGTTTTTACAAATTATTTATTTTATTAATAAAATTTATATATGGTGAAAAGAAAGAAGGCGTTGTTAAATCTAGTATAAAGACTAGATCTAAATCAAAAAAAAATAAGTGTAAGAAATTAGGTAGATTATTTATTTTAATTATAAATTTGAACAACTATACTGATTATATTCACTTCTACTAAAATATTGTTAGCAAATTCATATTTTTTTATTGTATTTTTTTTTTGATTTTTTTTTATACACATATGTATGTTTGCATATATTATCATAAATAAAATCAATTAAAGTTGCCAAAATTACAATTAAAATAAGATACATTATTCAATAAATTCAACTAGTGATGATTAGTAATTCATGTTCCATTTTTTACGTTAATAGATAATCAAATGAATTTATCCTTTTGCTAAGATTGAATAATTAGGATCTGTGCCTTTAAGAGTTTTAGCCATAATATGTATGATGTACTTCCATTGCATTCAATTGATATGAATCATCATAAATAAAAAGTTTGATTTTGTTGAAAGAACAATTTATAATTATTTATATAAATGTTTTCAAATGCTGAATAAATAAAATTTTATTACATTATAACTTTACTATCACTATATTCTTTTTACATATAAAACATAAGAAATTAGAAAAATTCCAAGTAATGTTTAGACTCCTCCAGTTAATACTAAGAAATAGGCAGTTTTTACTAAGTAAATGAAACATTACTAAGTAGTAAGTAACTTTAGACTAGTAATAATTTGGAATGAATAGCTTATATGAAAGAAATAATACCTTTTACTAAGGGATTAGTATCAGTTACTATGGGATTAGTATGGTTTTTTGAAGAAATTAAAAGTTCTTACTAAATTATTTTGTTTGAAATTTTACAAGAAATTAAAGGGGTTTATAATCTACATATGGAAAAATTTTGAACCAATTTGGACGTGTTTTGCATAACTTTTATTATGCAACTTCTATAATTCAAATTTTTGAGCCGCCGATCTACATATAAATTGACACGTGATTCCCCCTACCCTTAAGGAATATCAAAGCAAGATTTTTAGAAGAATTTGAAGAGTCAGATATAGCAGAAGCTCTTTTCAAAATATAAAAAGTTGTGAAAAATACTTAGAATATCTTACTAAAAATGGCTAGTGAGTTTCCTTTTCGGCCTTTTTTTAAAAATCCAATTTTTATTATGAAGATCTGACTGGTGTTTTAATGAGATCGCTGCCCACTTTTGTTAATACCAGTTCAATTATAATTATCTGAGGACTTAATATAAATGTTTGGTTGAATTTTGTTATTGAACCAGGGTTGGCAAATTGATTGGTCCATTGAGAATAGATGAACTTTGGACTGGTCCATTGCTATTAATAAAATAGTAAACATGGTTAAAGTGTTACACTAATGGACCCAATAAACCATCAATGGACTGCACATTTGCCAATCCTGTATAACTTTTTTTTGTGTGATTCTATTGGTTGTTATAGATTTTATCAATTTCTTTCAGATCCAAAAACCAAAATTTTTAAATGATATTGCAAGATAATTCTAATGGGTTAAGGGGACAATAAATTATAATTCTTGTTTGAAAGAATAATATGATATAGATATTGAGGAAGCCCTAAGTATGATATTTTTTTTTTATTAAACCAAAGAGACCTTAAGAAACATCAAAATATCTATTATAGCACAAATGGTTCAAAATATGCTTAAAAGAAGTGGTTTAAAAGCAGTTGCTAGAAAGAACCCCCCTTTTCTTAAATTACAACATTAAAAACGACAATTAGAGTTTGCAAAGAGGTACCAATATTGGTTAATTAATGATCATTTTTTCTGATGAAAACTAAAATTAATCGTTTTGGATCCAGTGGTAAAAAATGGTGTTAGAAAAAATCAAGTTTTCCATTTCCTTGACATTCTGAACTGAGTATATTTGAAGCCATTATTGTAATAGTAAAGAATGATCCTTTTAATATTATTATCATTACTATTAAACAGAGATGATATCTGGAGTGTTATAATTTAAACAGACAGGTATACAGATAAGTATCCGAATATCCATATTAATATCTGAACCCAAGCTCTATATGACAAAGACAAATAATTTGTTGGATTGCTCAAAAAAAGAATGGCAATTATGCTAACAACATCAGGTACTAGCATATAGTAATTTGGCATTGAAATTTCTATGTTCACTATTATTTTAATACTACTTCAAATAAACAAAAAAAAATTTTTTATTATTTCTTTAACCAAATTATTGTAATCAATGAAATCAATCAATTAAATAATCTTTTAATGATTTTCCTTATTTTCTATCTTTAATATTGATATGGGTATGAATAATTTGCCTAAAAAAAATCAAAATCAGTAAAAAAAATTATTACAACTTAATAATAATTGCATAAATGCTTATTTATAGTAATTACTATAAATAACACATACCGTTTGAGCAGTAGTTGCAGCAGTTGGGTAACCTGGATAACCAGTTGCATTCCATTGACCTTGTGCAGCGTAATAATTATTCTGAGCTGCGGCAGTAGTTGGTTGAGCTGCTGCAGCATAAGGTGGTACGGCATTAGTTGGAGTAGCTATAAGAGAAGAATTATTAGTATTCACACCAGCAGCAGCAGCAACATTACTATTATCCACAACACCACCCATTGTTGATGCATGATCTAATCTCATTTGTTTAGTTGGTTTATTATTATCTAATATATCTTCTTCAGATCCACTACGTTTTTTTGAATAATCAATAGTTGTTGTTGTAGACGTAGAAGTACGATTTGAAAGTGGTTGTGTATTAGATTCTATGTCAACTTTATTATAATCAAATATTGATTTGCCACGTTCCATTAGAAAATCAAGATAACGATTTGATAAATCTCTTATTGTCTCAGGTGGTAAAGTTGACGTGTTACGAATTTGATCAAATAATGATTTTAGGCGAGTTTCTACTTCAGAATCTATTGGAAATTTTTATTAAAAATGATTTTTTCTTTTTTTTTTTTTTTTTTTTGAAAAAAACCATCGAAAAAATGAAACTAACCATTTTGTGATATTTCAAAATTAAAATAATTTAACCAAAAATATTTACTATCCAAATATTTTGATGAAGCTTCTTGAAAGTTTTGACGTGCTTCTTCAACAGATCCTTTACACTTTTAATTTAAAAAAAGTAAATTTCGAAAATATTTAAAATTCACTCATTATAAAACAGCACTTACATGCCAAATCAATTTTGCGTGTTGTACAGATAAGAAGGCTTTTGATTTGTCATCAAGTTGAGCAGTATTTTCAAGAGAATTTGTTAATATGTTGATAGGTTCTGTTAAATCATCTGGATATTGACGACGTTCAAAATGAGCATATTTCATCAATGTTTCTACGTGTCCCGGTACTTTGTTTTTTTTTTTTTTTGATAAAAAATTTTACGGGTAAGTACACGCGTATTGTAATAAATGATGAAATGCGACAATACTTACATGATTCTATGATTCCTTTATATATTGATCTAGCCTTTTCAATATTGCCTTCTTGTTCTTCAAAGCACGCGTATGATAAGCGAATACTTGGGCGACTTTGAATAAACAATTTTTTTTTTATAATTATGATAATTATAATAAATATTTATATAATGCACTTTTCATCATATATAAAATCTCATAAATGTGTACCTTATTGGGACAAAAACAGTTGTGGCTCTTATGTATATATTTCTTGCATCTTCTATTCTATTTTTGGATACCATCCAACGAGCATATTTTTGCCAAAATTCTTCATACAAAGCCTATAATATAAATTAATTAATATATGATGTAAATCATCAAAGATACAACAATCATAACATATACAAATATACATATAAATGTATACATACACATGCAACTAAACATCTTTCATATAGTACTTGTATTCTAGTCTCATCACCTTCACCCTCTTCAAATTCAAGATATCTTCTCCAATTTGACAATTGAATTTCATCCATTGCTTTAACATGAAAATATGGTCTTTTAATCTAACAATAAATAGAAAATGAGCGTTGTATTCAATAAATCACATATACATAATTAAATGCATATAAGATTTTTATTACTTCTTGTTCAAAAACCCATCGTTTATTTGTTTCAACTTGTGTTTTCATGTAATTTTCAACATTTATATTATAGATACGTGTTCTTATCTCACTTTGAATTTGTTCCTCGGTCTTGATAAAAAAAAGATTGATTAAAAACAATATCTGACAAATAAATATACTAGTCCTAAATAAATAAATAAATCGGTGTCATACTTTTTCCGTCGGTGGTTGTTCATCTTCAGTACCTTCTGTTGTAGAAGGTTGAGGTGTTGCTTGAGCCTCTGCTATAAATTGCTTTAATTGATCAGGTGGTAAAAGTTCTGATATTGGTCTCGTTCCACATAATTGATTAAATCTATATTATTCAGTAAATATAATATAGATTATATTATATAGTAAATAAATATATATATATATTTAAAATAATTAAAATAAACATCATACTCGTCAAAAAATTTAGCATATTGATGCATGGGAATACGTATGATCCTATCAAGGATTTTTAAGACACAGTCATAAGCTTCTTTTGATTTTTCAAATTCCAAATATTTCTCCCAAAATAAATGAGATAAAAAGTCATATCCTGCACGAGTTGCACCTCTCTCGAATAACCTGATATTTATTATGTTGTGATGATGATTGTATTATTGTGATGGTGGTGACAATTTGTGTTGTAATTAATTATATATATTTATAAAATTATAAAAAAATTATAATTAGTTTAAAATTTTATAAATATAATTTTTTAAACATTAAATTTTTATATTAAAAAAAAAAAGATAAAAATAACAAATAAAAACAAATCATAAAAAATTAATATAATAATAAAAAAAAAATAAAATAAAATAAACACAGAGCGGCAAAAACTCAAATCTATAACTTAGATTACAATTAGTTAGATTCCCGATTGTTTATTTTTTTAGTTTTATTAATAATGTTGTATAATATTTTCTTCGGTTGGCTGTCATTGATCATATTACTGTGTTATCCTCATTCATCACGATCTCATCACCCTTATTACTGTCTTATCTTTATCTCATCAAAGTTGTCTCATCCTCTTCAACTTCATAATTATCATCACCATCTTCATCATCATCAGTTTCTGTTGTACTTGAATAATAATAAGAACTGTTGTTTTTTTTTGTGTTTATTTATGCAATTTCACAATATAACAATAAAAGGAAAAACAGAAAAAAAAGGAATGAAACAACAAAATAAAAAATCATGATAACTTCGCCTTTTGTCCTCATCCTTTTTTCCTGATAATATATATATATATATATAGAGATGATAAATTCTGTCTTTTTTTTGAGAGTTTAAGTAGTAGTAATAATATACATACGTATAATATGTATATATATGCGTGGACAAAATGAAAACAAAAAAACAGACAAAAAACCAACAAAAATAAAAACAAAAACAAAAATAAATAATATAAAAAAATTAAACTTTAGACAGCTTTAACTTACCCTCTAATACCTTCTATATCGTCCGGATAATGCTCAATCTTAAAAGAACAATATTGTGTCCAAAGATCAACTGAATTAGGTATTGCCTCAACACCACGTTCATAAATCTTGTGTAAATAAGATTAATTTTAATTAACCTCTGTCCCAAATATATATATAGACACATACATATATATATGTGTGTGAGAAATACCTTTTCAGCTTCGAGCGGGCCTTGTATCATAAACTCGAAATCAGCATATTTTTTCCAATATCCAAAACATAATGGAAATTTTGCCAAAAATTGATCGAAAACATTCCTCATGTTTGCAATAGTTTCTTGTGTTGATTGAGGTGTAAGACCTCCATCAGCAGATTCTGCTATTCTAATCAAATATTCCCATGAATTGAAATCCTACCATAACGTTTTACAGAAGAAAAAATTTTCAATCAGGTTAAATAATAATGTTTCATTATTAATGTAATTTATTGACTAATTAATTGATAATAATTAAAATACATCGGGATTTGTTTTAACGGCTTCCCAATAACGTTCCAATTCAGATTGTTGTGGTTGTGATTCAACCGTGCTAGTATTCTCCTCAGATTGAGCTTGTTGTTCAATTACACCATTTGGTTGTAATGGAACTATATTTATTTTAAATAAATAAATATAAATATAGATTAATTAGCATTTCTAAAACATTTTTAATTTTTCATATTTTCGTTTTTAATTCCATATATTATTAATTGTTTGATAAAGATTTAATCTAAAGCTTTTCAATTTAATAAGAAGGATTTAATAATAGTAATAGTAATAGTAATAGTAATAGCAATAGTAACAGTAATAGTAACAATAATAGTAATATGATATAAACAAATCAAACTTAGAAGTAAAGGCCACATTTCCCACAGCCTTTATGAGAGTAGTAAAAGTAGCGGCAGTAGTAATCAAGTAACTATTTATTTTAGATCTAACTACCCAAAACCAATTTGCAAAAGCATACCAATAGATTGATCGGCATTACTATACTGTGAGTATTGTTGTGATGAAGGATTTAAATCTTCTTCTTCATAGGACGCCATCTATTTAATTCTTTAAATGATCTAATATATAATATATAAATATATATATGTGTGTTGTGTGTGTGTAAAAAAAAAGAATAAAAAATCAATTATTTTTATTTATGTTTATGTGATAATTCAAGTAAAAAATGAATTACATATCACTTAATTTTTATAATATCACAGGGATTGCACATACATAACACGTGCACTTGGGAAATTAACACATGATCAACAACAATATTTTTAACCTCCATATAAGTATAGTATGCATTAGTACTTGTTCAATTTATTATAAAAAACAAGTGAAAACTCAAAGCCCATTCCTCCATATGGAGCACAATCAGTATTTTCAATATTATGGTAAAAAATTTATTATTATTATAGGAACATAAAAGCTGCTGTGCTTTAAAAGGATGTAAATTACCCCAAAAATTTAAATATTTGTAACATATTTTTGAATTTAGGAACATAGCTACAGAATATTTATAGATGTTATAAAGTTTAAAACTAAAAGTTTCAATATTGAATCTATATTTGCACAACTTGAATTTTTTTCATGACTATTAACATGTCTCAAGCATCAGGACCCTGTAATATTTGGATTCATATTTAAATCAAATAGATCAAATGGCTTTTCTGGTGCAAATATTGGGGCCAATTATCCAAAAATCGTTACTGCCCTTTCACACTCTTATGCAACCTTCTGGTAAGTTGAAACTCTTGTTTTGTTAATAAGGAGCTATGTTAACATAATGGTTGAAACACCCTACTGATAGTAAATGCCAGTGCCTATCAAAGATATCATTTTTGAAATTTACATCATAAATTGTAAAAGTTATTTTTCCTCCCTCCTGATACTGTTCAATTCAGAATAATGTTGACCATTTATGACAGTTCCAGAAGATAAAATAACATGCATCATAAAATATTCCATTAATCAACCTCTTTAACTCCCCTAACTTAAAGATTATATTACAATTGTGAAATATCCATTTAATCCATAGCTTTGCCATAATTTGTATTTCCCATCAAGATGAAATGAGAAACTGGAAGCTATGATTCCTGATTGATTCATTTGTTAACAATTTATTATAATCTTCTTGCACTTTTGATGGAAGGTTACAACTATTATAATACTCTCTCCTATAAGGTTTATCATTGCTAAGTGAGTGGCTATTGAATAAGATGGTATTCACCCAAAGTGATTTTGTTCACCTTTTAAGGGCGCAACTTATTTTTCCCCTGTACCAGAAAAAGACCCAATCTATGTCTGGGATTATTGAGGGGTCACTACAGAAATGCTGTTAGACTTCAAAGCATGAATAATATCTGCTTTGCTATCACAATAACCTCCAGGTTTGACATAATGCAGAACTGCTGTAAAATCCTCAAGTTCTGGTTATATACAAAGTTGAAAGCAAGTTTTTTTATCATTTCCTTCCAGTACTCATTAACATTTTGACTTTTGAAACTGGTTTGAAAATTAAGTAAGTCATAATTGCTTGCTTAGTTATGTAATTTTTTTCTACATTATTGAAGTATCAAGGGAATATCATTGTTTATTCGCATACAATGCATTTTATGAATTGCAAGAACCTCAAGCATCCATGTAAAACTCTGTAAAATTATATTTTATAAGAACTTGATTTGCATCTTTAAACAAAATGTTCTCATACAGCTTCATAAAACCAATTTGCACCATGTTGGGAGCATACACGAATGCTGCCATCTGATCTGTGCTGACATATAAGAAATGAGCTAATCATCTGATAAAAAGATATGCATTTAGAATCTCTACGAACCTTGGTCTTTCTGTTAATATGGACCCCAAAACTGGTTTGCAATCAACAAGAAAATTATCTCCTCCTCCTAATGGACCATCCATATATTGATAGACCAAATTTTATCAGTGTATCATTAGCTAAAGCCATCCCATCAAAAAAAGCACCATCCGTATGTGGGAACAATCCACCTTTAAAATATAATATTAATTAATTAAAAGAATTTGATCCTTGATGGTTCTTCAAGAATGAATATATCATATGTTGGAAAATATCTATTAATTCAATGCCAAATAAAAAAAAATCAAAATCAAAATCACAATCCAATTTAAAGATTCTTTAATTTTTGTAATATAAAAATAAATATTAATTAATCAAAATAACAAACCGATTGGACAATTCTGGTAGATCTTATACTAATGATATTGCAAATAGTACAATATAAAACACTGTTATTACCACCAACAATTGGATTCGTTCAATTCAAACAATTTTTCTTCAAATCAATTTTTAACAAGCATTGTTAAAATATTTTCACGCAAGCATTTCTTTACTTTGTTCTGAGAAATGGAATCTAACATTTCTTTTCTTTGTAAAAATATTAACATTATTTTTTAAAAAAATAACTTGTAGCTTATTAAAAACAAAAAACGCGTTATCATTTATTTTGTTCTTGTCTAAGAACGAAAAATCGAATTGAAGGAAGGGTTTGCATCTTATGGCAGAGTGTGAAAAGTTAGCTTTTGATCAAAGGAAAAGAATTTTGGGAAGAAAAGGTTTATTCTAATTCTTACCATGTGATGATGGTAAAAATATATAGTTCATATATGTAAATGTGCACAAATATAAATGATAATAATCATTCATCACCATCATCAATTGTTTCATCAAATAATATATATAAAAAAAAAAACTGATTTATGATAAAAATTTATTTATTTATTTACACTTTTTTTTTTTTGTTTATTTTTTTTTTAATATTTAATTTTGAAGAAAAAAATATAAATTATCTTTATCACATTAAATTACATCATATTTAAATTTTTAGTTTCCTGTTTAATATTCTTTATTGTTCTTTTTTTTTATTATTTTTATTAAAATAAAGTTCTTTTTTTTTTGAAAAATATTAGTTTATTGAATTTCATAACACACACACAACCATATACTACATTTATAAAAATTATATAACACTATGAGAATGATAACAGACAACGATATAAACGTAAACAATTATAAAGACAGCAGTAACGATAATGATAATGACAATTGTAATAAACCAGTTCAAGCGTATGCTAAACTTGAAGGTGAAACTGTTTGTTATTATGTTAAAGCGCTTCAAGTAACAATTGGTCGGCGAACTAGCCCAACGGATCAAATTGACCTCCACCTTGGACCTATCAAATCAATATCAAGACAACATGCACGTCTATACTATAATTTCAACATTCAACGTTTCGAATTGTATATTTCAGGTAAAAATGGAGCTTTTATTAATGAACAGTTTGTTGAACAAGGAGATACTGTGGAATTAGAAGACAGGTATGAATAGAATTTTGCATTTTTTAATAATGAATTTTGTATATATTGTTATGATAGTCGTCATCATCATCGTCATCATCATCATCACCATCATCACCGACATCATCACCATCATCATCATAATACCTAACACACTTTTAATCATCATTTATAGGACAAGAATTCAAATTGGAGATGTTGACTTTACATTCATATTACCAAGCATTGAAAATAATATCGGCGATGATTATAGTAGTAATAATATCAATGATGATGGTAATAACGTAGTGATTAATGGGAAAAGTGATATATTGATAATTTTAACGATAACAAAAAATTTTTATTTTCTTTTTATTCAGAAGATTTCAATCCTGATTATCAAAAAATAAACAAATCAACACCATTAAAGACGACCAGCAGCATAGATATTTTATCCTCTTTAGCATCTGCCACGTTAATAGCATCACAACAATCCCCCGCATCAACGCCCACAATTGCAACTTTAAATAATTTAAGATATGATAACAACTACAACAATGATATTGAAATCGACATCACTAACATTCTTAATGGCACTAATAATAACGATTTATTTACAATTGCTACAAAAAATGAAATATTTGACACTTCTCAATATCAATCCAAAGACACAAAGCCACCATTTTCATACGCATCTTTGATCGCTCAAGCTATCAATTCTTCTCAGTCTAAAAAATTAACGCTAAGTGGAATCTATACTTGGATAACAGAAAATTATCCTTATTATCAATCAGCAAAAAATGGATGGCAGGTGAATAATATTTTAGTATTTATTATAAATGAATACATTAATTTATCACATGTACATTTAATTAATTTTTTTTATCCCATCTACAAAACAACAATATGTAATGTAGAATTCTATTCGTCACAACTTGTCATTAAATACATCTTTCATTAAGATCGCACGCGATGATCATGAACCCGGAAAAGGTGCATGGTGGGCAATCGATCCAAATGGTGATGGTCAATTTTCAAATGGAGTCTACAAGAAAAATAGAAAGGCTTCTACCATAAGAAATCAAAGAAATTCGACATCACCTTATTCTATCGATTCTAACGCCATCATCACCACTACCAATCCCACTGGTAATAATAACAATGATAATGATAAAAACAGCAGCAATATCAATATCAATAATAACAATATCAATAACAACAACAATGCTTCTATCACTTCCATTACTACAAAGAAACTAAAACCTGATAAATTTATTATTTCAACCACTAGTACCACTGCCGCTGCTAATAATCATAATCATAATAAAAATAATCATCATTATCATCATCACCATAATAATAATAATCATAATAATAATAATGATAACAACAACAACAACAATAATCATAGCAAGAATGAAGACGCGCAATTTAATCAAAATAATGATTTAAATGCTTTAGCGTCACCACCTATTGAATATAATCGTAATGATAATCTAAATCATCACAACAATCATTATCATTATCAAAATAACCATCAACAACGACAACAACAAAAATTGGATTATATTCTTCCGATAACTCCGACAGAAAGTAATAATAGTTCAGACGATAACACTATTATTACTAATACTTTTGATACCACTACAACCATCACTACTATTACTAATAATAACAGTGATAGTAATAATAATATTGACTCAAATAAAAGACCTGATAAAGTAGATAATTATAATAAAATGATGACTACAACAACAACTATTAACAACATTAATTCATTAAATGATTTTGAATTGGGGGAAAAATTAAGCCCGGAAAAGTTATCAGCAGCTGTTGAGCTTGTGCATGAGCAATTAACTCAAATAACTTCTGCACCAATCTCTCGTACTTTTGTTACTCAAGTTACAAATCGTCTAACGCCTGATCAAATTGACCAAATTGCACAACTTTCAAATCTAAGACTTGGACAAAGCAATAAAGCTTCTTCATCAACCTCATCATCGCCATCATCAACACCAACCTCAACCTCATCATCTCTATCACTACCTTCTACAATCTCATCACCTGTTAATTATCAACCACCACCACCACCACAACAACAACAACAACCACCACAACAAAATGGACAAGCCAATGATAATAAAAGATCCAGGTCAAATTCTGATGATTTCGATGATGATGACCATGTTGAGCCAAACTTGAAAATTAATAAGGCTAAAATATAATGATAATTATTGAATTGGAGTTTTATTAGAAAGTCGGAATTTGTTTGATCAATTTTGGATTATAGAGTTTATTAGGATTGATTGGCTGATTGATTTATTGATCAATCAATCGACCAATCAATCAATCAATTGATTGATTGATTAGAATTTTTATATATGCATTATAATTTTATATTTGATATATATATTTTTTTTTGGAAAAAATTTTCTTCTAATCGTTGCACAAAATTTATGATATCATAATTGATGCTCAAAAAAATAATAATTTCATACAAAAGTATTTAAATTAATTCCCTTATTATTTATTGTGACTTTTATTTATTATATATATTGATAATTTTATTTATTTATTTGTAATTAATTTCTTCGAAATCATTGTTTAAAAAAAACCAAATCCTTAGATATATACATACACACACAAATAAAAAAATTGTTATTTATTTATTATAATTTAAAATCTTTTTCATCAATCAATGAGGGTGTTCGTTTAAAGGAACCGTTTTGAGCATCCTAATATTTTAATTAGTTCAATCAAATATTTCTTAACATTACAAAAAAATGTGATTATTAGAAGAATCGATTGATCGTTATCAGAATTATTATTATTGATATTACTGTTAGAACTCCCTCCTTTACATATATATATTGATAACAAGAGTAATTTATAATTGTGTGTGAAGAAACTTCAAGAAAAAAATTGATGTATAATATCATTTACTTTAAAGAAAAAAAAAATTTTAAACCTCTAAAAAATTACCAAATTCATCCAAGTCACACCTCTCATTATTATAGATCAAACTAAATCATTGATCAATCAGATGAAGTAGCAGTTAAAGGTGAAGGAGAAGAACGTCTTTTTGGAGAATGCTGACGACTTCTACTGGAATCACGGTAACGATGATTATCTCTACTACTACTATATCTATCATCATCTCGATTCTTTTCTCTTGATCTGTATGGTGGTGATAGTGGTGAACGAGGTGAACGAACGGGAGAACGAGATGAATTTCGACGAGGAGATGGTGGTGTATATACGTCTCTATAATAAGGTGATCGGGATCGATCTCTGGAAAATGATCTTCTGTAACTTTTATTATTATTTGAAGGTGTAGTGTAATAGTGAATATGCTGTGTAAAATTAAAAATTAAAAAGAAAGAAGATTTGTATTTTCATACTTTCTGCAATCTCTGGCTCGATGTCCTGTTTCTCCACAATTACTGTAAATTTTTATTATTAAATTAATTAATTAATTAAAATATTTTGGGAATATAAGTAATGTACTTACAAACATCGATTTTCTTCATATCTAATTAAATAAAATAAAGTAGAAAGTTTTTTTTTAAAAATTTTCTACAAACAAATAAATAGACTATAATAAAACAAAATATTTATTTTTACCTGCGAGAACGTTCACCACTTTTAAGTTATATCAATTGATGTATAAAAAATAAATATATTTATTTAGTCATTACTAAATGTACGCAAGTCACATAGATGATTATATTATTTTCTCACCTTCCTGGCGGTTGAGGACTATTATAAAACAATTTTTATAAAAATAGCAATAAAGACCAATTGTATTATCTATTATTAAAATCATAATATATATATATATATAATTTCAATTACACATACCAATCCCTAGCCCTAAAAATATGTGTATAAAATCAATGATATTTTTTTTTTAAAAATAAAAATCTTATAAGAAAAAAGTCCAAGATATTCTTACCAATGACCTAATTAATTCATTGGGGAAAAAAAAACATTTTAATATTAATAAATCAGTTCTATTTTTTTTTTAAAAAAATTAGTTTTTTACCTATTTGACCACAATTAAAGCATCTTTCACGAGGTTGTCTATTATTATAATAACGTCCCCTATACCGACTTTCTCGATTTTGCCGCCAATTACTTCCTAATTAAATCAACCCCCCAAAACATATAAATTTATAAACATAGATGTATAAATATATTTATATCAAAGTGCAAATTCTCTTAATCTCTTTAACTGTAAATATGTACCTCTTGCAACTTCTACAATAATTCTTTCATCATTCCCTGGTATACGTACACCATCTAAAGCCCTGAATTATAACTGTGTTAAAATATGGCAAGCTCTCCTTCGGCGATACTTCAAAAGAGACCAAAGGCACCAGTAACTCCTTTTTTTCTCGCACCAAATAGCAAACACCATGATCTTTACATAAATACATATACATACACATATATATATACATATACATTCATACATATACACATATATACACATATTACATATGTATACACATCATATATATATATATATATATATACACACACATATATATATGTTTTTATATGGGCACCACAACAGGATCACAAATTTTATCGCAGTCTCATGTTGCACCCCCATTTTTTTTGTATAGATTACAGCACCGCTCCTCCTTTTTTTTAATATATATTTTTTATATTTTTCGCTCCTCACCTCATCGCATCTTCCGCATCTCTCGGATCATCAAAATGTATAAAGCAAAAGCCATTCTAAATAAAAATTTATAAATATATTAATTGTTTTAGTCATTTTAAAAAATTAAACACAAGCATGATTTTTACCTTCATCTAATAAATAATAAAAATTTTAAAAAAGAATTAATTAGCTTTTTAAAATCATATATATATATATATATATATATATATTAAATCGAATATGTAAATCCAATTAAATAATTACATCAATATCACGAATCCTTCCATACTTTGCAAAAGCATCATCAATATCACGTTCTGTGATAGATCTAGAGATTCGTCCTAAAAACCAATCACATAAATATAAACAAATCAATTATAATTTACAGGCATATATAATATAACAAAGAAAAGTTGTAATAAATTTTAAACTAATCGATCAAACAAATCGATCAATGAATAGCTGTGTAAAAGTAACGTATATATACACATACCAACATATAGTCTTGCATAGTTTTCATAACTACTAGCACTCCATCTTTTATCGTCATTACCACCTCGTCGATCGTTATAGTAAGAAGACATTGTTTAAAATGGCAAGTGATGAAAGTTTAAAGAAAATAAAATTGAAAAAACTATGGGACGTAGTTATCCAAATTTTAGTGTAACGTTGTACATATAAATCTTATTGTAAAATAATAATCATTAAATATCATGGATTCTACACAAACAAATTCAAAAACGAAACCCAACTACTTTTTGAAATACAGTTTGATTGGACATAAGAAAGCTGTATCTAGTGTAAAATTTTCACCAGATGGAAATTGGTTAGCAAGTGCTTGTAAGTAATGTGTGCGCATGCTAGAAAGATAAAATTAATGCTTAACTTTTTAATTTTAACTGAAAAATATAGCTGCTGATAAAACGATAAAAATTTGGAATGCAATTAATGGCCAATATGAAAAAACTTTTGAAGGACATAAACAAGGTGTTTCTGATATGGCATGGCGCAATGATTCATTGACTCTGTGTTCTGGATCAGACGATACAACTATAAGAATTTGGAATTTGAATATGGTATCTTGAATATAAATGATAAATTTGATTGATTTTATTGATATTAATTTATAAATATATTTATAAATTGCTTTTTTTTCACAGGACGAATCAATAAAAGTACTTAAAGGTCATACGAATTACGTATTTTGTGTAAATTATAGTCCACGAGGGAACATTATAGTTTCAGGGTCATTTGATGAAACTGTAAGAACATGGGATCCTATAAATGGTATTATAAATTGCTTGGTTAATTATAACTTTATCGCAAAGTATTAAAAAATTCGCGTCTTTAATTAATTAATTTGAAGGAACGTGTCTAAGAATTATGTCTGCACATTCTGATCCAGTTTCTGGTGTACACTTTAATCATGATGGAACATTGATTGCTTCGTGTAGTTATGACGGTGCAATGTATTTATATATATATATTACATTTAAAAATTTAGAATTATTACGGTTTAATAAATTTTTATTTTAAAATTGAAATAAATTTTTAGACGAATTTGGGATTCTGATACAGGACAATGTTTAAAGACTTTGATCGTTGATGACAATCCTCCGGTGTGAGTAATATACATTATTTATATATTTATGATTTGCGATTTTTGACCAATTAATAAATTAATGTTCTTTCATGTAATAAAGTTCATTTGTGAAATTCTCACCGAATGGCAAATATATTCTTGCTTCAACACTTGACAACACATTACGGCTTTGGAATTATAATACAGGAAAATGTTTGAAAGATTATACTGGACATTTAAATCATAAATATTGTATATTTTCTAGTTTTTCTTTGAATACTGGTGGTGCTGGTAGTAGCGGTGGTAAATGGATAGTTAGTGGTAGCGAGGATAATAATATATATATATGGGATCTACAAAGTAAAGAGATTGTACAAAAATTAGCAGGTCATAGTGGTAATGTATCATATTTAAAATTTTAAACTAATTGATTACTTTTTATGGATTTGCAAAACACTAATTAAAAATGTTATTTTTGTCCTGTTTAGATGTCGTTATTAGCGTTACATGTCATCCTAAATATAGTATAATTGCATCAGGTGCAATAGGAAACGATAGATCGATCAAAATATGGTTTGATATGCAAGATGAGAAATTACATAATATTTCTTGATTTATGGCTTATTGATATTATTATTATTATTATATGTATGTATTATAAATCTAATTTTGTAATAAAGTCCATGTGATGATAAATTTATTTTTATTTGAATATTATCTAATACTAAACGTTACCTTCACAAACCAATTACCCCAACTGTTTAGAAAAAACATTGGATCGCCGATCGACTCGGACAATTTAGATTTTCTCTTGATATCAATCAGCCATGGTTTACCATGGATAATATAATGAATATTTCAGCTGAATTTCCCACGTCTCACGATGGCAATCTCTAAAATCTTTCAAGGAAACCAATCATTCTTAATATTTTAAATGCCTTATGATGGAATTGTAAGTGTCAATCGAATGAGTGTTTTAACCTGAATTGAATTTTTGTGTATGGTAGATTATCTGCCGTTTCTGGTTTAAATAAATGGTTCATATGTATCCTATAATTATAAAGTCAGAAAAAAAAATTAAAGCTCTGCTATAAATTTAGCAAATTAAACAACATTCCAATCTTTTTCTTGGATTGCAAGTACAAGCATGACAAGAAGCTTTAAATCTTTCAAGAACTAATATATTAGCGTCAAGAAAAACTACTCTTTCAAATTCGATTAATTCTCAAACATGGAGTTTCGGCATAATAGATGTTCACTAGGATTCGTTGTTGGACCAACTTAAAAAAGTTGGTTTAAGGATTCTCTTCAAATAATAATTACAAATATTTTTTAAATGTTGGTAATTCTTCATTCTCGTTCTCGCTGTTTTTTTGTATGGGCTCTTGATAATTTTAAATTTTAGTTTTACATGCGTTACCGGGAAGTGTTGATTATTATTATTATTATATTAACAAGTAGCAATATATTGATTTTACAGCTGCTACGGATTTATGACAGCAGCAACGTTGTGCGAAGTTCCGCTACAAATCCCGACTTACGCAACTGAGTTAATGGGGGGGTCATTTCCACCTAATTCCTCTATCATTGTTTCCTCTTGTAAATAATGGGTGAAAATTGCCATTATTTGAGTTCAAATAGATAAAAGGCCAATGTTCCGGTTGTACATGTCACAAGTTGCCAAACTCAGCCAACATTCTCCATTTGTCCATCACAGCGAGAACAGATAATAGAAGTTCTGGACTATCTTATTCCTATCCCGACATGCTTTTTTCAGTTGCAAAACAGTACTTTTTTAGGTCTGGATAGATTTCCACGGCTACCGGATGAGAAAAATTCATCTCCATACGCTACAACTGTTCTTGGCGATCCACCGGTTATTCTTGTAACAATTTCACGGCAGGCTTTCTGCTTTTTAATATGTATCTTAAAACGAAGATTATGCCAGCGCCTAGTACCATGAAATTCAAGCAGTGTTGGAAGATGCTCGAGAGAATATTTTCAGTATTTGAGTGACAGATGAAAAAATTGGGGGGGGGGATTTTTTTGGAATAGTAATATTACCATTAATATGTTTTATGCGTTTCTAATACAATCAATCAAATTTTTTAAACCATTACTATTACTATTATCAATGCGTTTATGCAATCAATTATTATAATACAATGTTTTATGAGTGCCAATAACAGATTATTTTCGTAATTTTCATAGTTGTATAAATCTTTGTTATTTTATGCGTTTCAATAATTATATGTGATGTACTTATTAAATGTTATTTCATGCGTTTCCAATGTAGTTATTATTATTGTATGAATAATTTACTCTTTACATTTTAAGAAATGCATTTATGCATTTAACAAAAATTTATTTACAATTCCTAGCCTATTTTGTACAAGTATTTTTTAAAATAACAATTAATTAATTATGTAACAACCAAGTCTTTTTTTAAAAAACGCAACCAATATTTTACAAATCTTTTTTTTTTTTTTTTTGATAGCAGTCCTCGGACGTGTCCGAGGTATATATTTATTGTTTGTTTCGTTAATCGGCATTAACGCGATCACCAAAGCCACATATTGTTATTGTCCATAAATACCAAAGAAAAACATAAAGAACATTAGACCATCACAAAAGTTTTGAAAGGCGCAAAGTAATCAAGAAACGACATATTTCCCGTGTTTGCCAAATTTCAATCAACGGTCTGTTTTACCAAATTTAGAAAAAAAGTATTAATACTAACTAGTATTAGGTCGACAAAATCGACGGATGATTTTTCTTGATCAAACAAGTTTCGAATTAAATCGTAATCCGCACAAGTGGGGCTATATCAAGAAAATATAAAAAATAAAAATTTTCCAATTGAAATCATCAATAACCATATTAACAAAATTTACTAATACTAATAAATATTAATGGTTAATATATCAAATGTTGACCATATCACGTGAATAAACAAAAATGCGAACGTTTCATTCCGTGCTACATGATAATCTGTGAGTGTATGTATAATGATGAATTTCTTTTATTTCGCCGTTTACTATTTATTATTATTATTACTTGCAAGTTGGATTCCGCTCAAGTTTGTTGTTTTAAGGCGCAACAATACATTCCCATATTAATATGTGTATTACGTAGGATAATGAACACAGGCTAAACTTGTACATTTCATTGATGGTGGATGGATGATGGGTAGGTTTCATTACATGTTACAAGAATCCCAAAAAAGAAATATTTGTTTATTGGGGATCTTCTTTGCAGGAAACGGCCTGTATTATTACGATAATCACGAATGAATTGATTGATTGATTCATCACATCATATATAAAATATATAAAATAAAATTAGTGAAAATGAATTTATTTAATATTAATTAAATATTTTTATTTTAGAATATTAATAGCATCATTTGAAAATCAGTTTAATGCACACACATGAAAAACAGGAGAAGATTTTAGAGGGAAGAAGACTTTATATTTGAAAATTTCTAAATTTCTAAATGAGGAAAATGTGAGTAATATTTATTTATTTTAAGTCCGAAAATCATATACATAAAAATGAATGAGATTTCAGAAATATTTATAGAATTATAATATAATAAACAATGATCTTTCCTCTCGATAATAAATAATAAATTCGTTTTTCTTCTCCCTGTTTCTTCTTTTTTAAATAAATATTTGCAACAATTATATCGTTGAAATAGAGAAGAGGAATAATAACATCATAGTAATGGTTAATCAATCTTTTCACACGACAACAACATTATCATCAATTACTCCACGTTGGCAGAATTGCAATAATCGCAATAATAATAATCATTATCTTTTAGAAAACAAAAGAATGTTTCTTTCGTTTCCTCATGCCAGAGATATAGCCATCTATGCCGCTGGTGGACTGGTAATTATATATATATATATAGCAATTAGCAATATCATGACAATAACGAAATATATTATATTTATATTTAATTTATCAATATAATATATATAAATAGTTTTTGTTAGGATGGTGGATATTTATCGATGCAATTATTTACAAGACTATTTATAATGAAATTTCTCCAATTGCATTCGAGGATTGGATAAGTGGGATATTAACAACTATTGGAATGATATTGTAAATAAATAAATAAACATATCTATTAATTAATAACTAATTGGAATATTGGATATTAATTAATAATGACTTTTTGTAGAGTGAATACAATTGACAAGTCAATTATTTCAGATGAGATTTATAGTTATGGTGAATCACGTAGGACGCTCTGGAAAGCGCGCCTATTAATACTCTTAGGATTTACATTGATGGCTTTTGGATTATGTGGTTCAGTGGTAAATATATTATAATTAGATTATTCGTGGTATTTTTTTATTTATAATGTTAACATTAAATCCTTAACTTCCAATCGTTAATTTTCAATTAAGGCTGTATTTGTATTGGATTGTATATTAACCGAAGCATCTGTTCAATCAATCCATTTTGGAATTGTAATTGTGGTTCAAAATTTTTGTATAATGATGAGGTAAAGAAAATTTTTGATATTTTTTTTTTTTAATTCAAACCACACAAGACTTGACTTTTTTATTTATTTTATTTTTATTTTTTTTTAAAAAAAACAATAGTTCCATAGTTTTGTTAATAGCACAAAATTCAAAAGATGATTACAAAGATTATTTTTCGTATTAAAATTATTTATTTATTTATCTATTAATGCCAACTTTCTTGTTAATTAATAATAGTCATTATAGTATTTATGTAATATTAATAATAAATTTATTTATCAGATTTATAAAATGTGGCTTATTTTTTTTGAAGATGGCTTTGCTCAAAAAGTTTTCTATTATATATATATGTGTGTGTTTGCATAGCCATCGGTTATAAAAAATAATAAATTAAATAACAATTATAAAAATATAAAAATATAAAAATTTTTTTAAAAAAGTTTTTTTTAAATATGATGATGAATTTAAAATGTTATCGAAATAAAACTATATTATTACTAATATTAATAATAATTATAACAACAATCACAGTAATAGCACAACCACAAGATGAAGGAAATGTTTTTCTATTAGATGATGACAGTACTAGTAATATCGACTTTAAAATTAGGGAGGAGGTGGATTATAATAATTTTGATATTTACGATAATAGTAATTTTAATGACTACCATGAATTAGATCTTGACAACGAGAACGATGATAATGATGATGATGATGATGATGATGATGATGATGATGATGATGATGATGATGATAATGATGATGATTCTGTGGTAACTATTACAGCTGTATCAACTTTTAGAGTTCCGGTTACCGTTACTATTACAGCCAGTGATAGTGTCGCACCATTGACCTCAACACCAAATGAATCAACAACAAAACCATCACCAAAACCAACATCGACAAATAAATCAATAACAGAATCACCACCTGGAGCAAAAAAAACTACATCACCAAATCCAGAAGCGACTACAGAATCACCACCTGGAGCAAAAACAACTACATCACCAAATCCAGAAGCGCCTACAGAATCATCATCGCCAAAAGTAGAAGAAACCACGAAATCACCATCTCCAGAATCACCATCTCCAGAAGTAGAAGAAACCACGAAATCGCCACCACCACCACCACCATCACCATCACCATCACCTAAGGCAAAAGATAATATAGAATCAACATCAATAAAAGCAGAAGCAACCACAGGATTGTCGTCACCAAATCCAGAAGCAACCACAGGATCGTCATCACCAAATCCAGAAGTAACTACAGAATCGCCACTAAATGCAGAAGATACTACAGGTCCAAAAGAAACAGAATCATCATTACCAACAGAAAGAACTACAGAATCACCATCGCCAGCAACTTCAACAATAACGCCAATGAAGTCATCAACATCATTAATTGAAACGCCAATAGCAACGACAGCAGTTCTAATAAATAAATCGTCATCATCACCATCGTCGTCATTATATAATTCGACTAATCAAGTAAACGAGAGCAACAAAATAAAAAAATCACCGCTATCTAATAGATACGTGCAATTTGCAATAGCCGTTTCATTAATTGTTATAGGTTTTGCATTAGCAGCACTTGTATGTTTTTTTTTCCAAACAAAAAGAAAACGCGTACTTAAATCCATTTCACCATCACAACCACCAGATGGACCGTCAACATCAACATCGCCATTACTGGTTACAAGGATGTATGAAGGAGATGGCGAAAATCAAAGAACGGTGATTGATTTGGGAGAATATGGACAAACTACTGCTTTCACTCCCACTACCATCATTGCAGGAAATCATGATGATGAAGAACAAGCAAGCTCCTCATTTTTAAATATTCCATCAGCTGGTGAAACTACTATTTATGGATCATCTGGTGGCTCTACTTCTATGGTTGATCTGGCAACTGTATCTCATCATTCATTAGAAACTCAAAGTGACGCACCATTAATGACCAGAGGTCATTCCGAATAAATGACTTGTAAATATTTGTGTAATGTGTAATCATTGTATTATTAATTTGTATATAGTAGATTTTATTCAACGCTTTTGTTTATATAATAATATGCAATTAAAATAATATTATAAATATTTTGCTATGGTCCACGTTATCTAAAGACGACACTGAAATCGACAATATTTGAGAGCTAAAGGCCAATAACTTCCAAATTAGGAATTTTAGAGAAAAAAATAAACCGATAGAACTGAAGCTAAAACCTAAGTTTTCATTATTATTATCATAAATTTTTGTGGTTCAAAGTTGATGTTTTCATATACGGGGTTCTCCAGCCGAGAAACAAAATATTTCATTACTGTACTAAGTAAATAGGGTCTAAAATTTCACTTATAACTTATAGTAATAGTAACCAATTTTGCTAGAGCCCAATATTAATATATATGTCTGTCTATCTATCTATTATATTCTAACTTTCAATCCATTCTGATTATAAATCACGTGATATATTTTATAAGTACGCAGTTACGCGTTAACATCCCCAGAAAAAAATCGTTCCGTGGCGCAGTTTAAAAGACAAATAACAACCAATTACTAACATAATTTTTGAAGTATCCACATATCCACAATCATCCACTGACCCACAAGCAATAAAATACATGATAAATAAACACATTCATTATAAATGAACGGAATGGACAGAAAAACCAAACCAGGCCCAAAGGTTAGAATAAACATTAATAACAAAACCACTGATCCCAAAAAAGAACAAATTGAAGACTAGGAAACACCTGAAGTCAGATATGAAGGTAGATAGATAACAATGATGGACAAAACAAAACCATCCCCCAGATATAACGAAATAACTCTTACAATAATACAACTGTCACCTCCACTACGACTAACACTGATAACAGTGCTGAAGATATCAACGAAACAAAGGATCAAGACAAAATAGATTGAAGTTGAAAGGAAGTTGCATCACAAAGCATGTATCATGGCACAAAATGTAACTGGAAAAACACAACAGGAAAAAATCAATATGATTACTTTCAAATTGTCACAATTTCAATCACTTCTATAGTACACAGGACGTGTCCGTGTAACAATTTGTCATGCAGACGTGTTCGTTCATTTACTTAAATTTTCCGGACGTTCGGGACTAGTTATACAAGCCGCAAGTTAACGTGAGAAAATACCTTTACCATAAACGTATTATTCGAACCAATATTAAATCAAGACAAAGCAATTCAAACTCCATTGTAAATCATGTATTGAAAAATTAAGAGAGAAAGGAGGGAAGAAAAAATGGTTTCCAAACAAAAGATCGAACAATTCAACGCCTAAAGAAATTTCTAATTTAACAAAAATAAAATATGAAGCGGAAAATTAGGTGCAACTAAATTAAACTCATTTACAATTGTTTAAAACAAGATCGAGAAAATAATATCACCTTTTGACCAAGCGAAATTAATTAATTAGTAATTAAATAATCCTATGTTAATAATCCAGAGCCTTTATTGAGAGTAGAGGCAGAAAGTTGATATATATATATATATATTTTTAATATGTAATTTGATTTTTTTTTTAATTTAGAGATTGAAATGATTTTGAAGAAATCTTTGATAAATTCAACCAAGATTAAATTACATCCATTATTAAATAATTTAATATATAAAGAACTTATAACCGAATTCTTTAACAATAGTAGCGATAAATATTTTATTGATGATGAAAAATTTAGCAATGATTTTAATAATTGGTTTCTTTTGGGCAATTAATAAATTTGTATAATGGCTTTATTTAACAAATAAATTCTAGAGGTTTTTCATTATGTATTTTTTATCGGTGTTGGCATCTAAACAAAAAAGAATTTTTTAAAAAAAAAATCGAAAATCGGAATCATGAATCACGAATATTTAAATTTACCCAAAAGATTCTTCTAGTTTAGGAATTGCTTTGGTTGAAAGATAAATTGTTATTGTAGGTGCTGGCATTTTTTTTTTAGAGGTTGAAAATCTTGAAATTATTTTATCATCATTATCACATTCTCCCATTCTAACGCTTTTTTCTACCTCCATTTTCGTTTCTTCTTGTTCTTCTTGTTCTTCTATTTCTTCTATTTCTTCTATTACACCATCACCACTGTTTTGTTCTTCATTTTCTTTTTCAACAACAATATCAGCATTGTTGTCTACCATTACTTCAGTTGCTATATCCTTTTTTTTTAATTCTTCAGATTTTTTTTCATTAGGAAAATTTCTTCCAATTTGAGTATATTGATGTAATAATCCATTCATTTCTCGCTTAATTATTTCAACTACTGTAATCGCTTTATTAATAGCTGATCCTTTAGCTGTAAATATCACTACTACAACACTACTAATACTTTTCATATCTTTTTGATTTGTCGTTGTCGCATTCTTTTGAAAGCAAACAATTATCGTAAAATCATTATAATCATTATCATTATAATCATGACAAAAAAAAAAATAAAAATAAAAAAACACAAACCTGAAATACTTTTAATCCTGTGTGAACATATTTCTTTATTTTACCTGAACTCAATATCTTTATACTTTTGGTTTCTGTCGTTTTTGAAACAATTTCTTCGTTAGTATTACTCATTTTGTACACGAATCAGTTTTTTCCACAAAACTTTCTATAATTAGGAAGATTTCCTTTTCATTTTAAGGAAATTTGCCCACAAAGGGGGAAAGACAAAATAAAGTGTCATCGATAGCACATCCAGATTTTTTATTTAAAAATGGTATCTTTATTTCTTTATATATATACACATATAATAAAATGATTCTGTATAGTATTAATCTAATTTAAAACCATTAGTTTTTCTTTATCAATTTATAAACTTCAAATTCTTCTATCAAATGAACATTTTTATCCTTATTTCTAAGTTTCAAATTATTTCTATATTTACCAAAAAAATTATAATAATAATAGTAACAATAAGATTCATTATTAATACTATTATATAATCCCAAGTCATAAAAATCTATAGAAATATCATTAATTTGAATATCATCTGTATTAAAATTAAGATTTTGACTATTATGGTGTATGGCATGTTCAGGATCTTTAACCCTACTCAATATTGAATTATTTATTTGATCATCTATCTTATAAATAAAACTTTTGTCAGTTCCAATTGAATAAGCTTTATCTGGTGATCTCTCTTTTATATTCCAACAAACTGGATTATAGCCACCAACTAATTCACCTGTTTTTTTAAGTTTCATGATGACTACAGTTTGTTCAATATTATAGCATTTATTCTCAAATACTGATCTAGAGAAACCATCACGAGTTCCACTAAGTATTAAATTAAATTCATAAGGTAAATCATTTATATTATATAAACCATTTTTGTAATCAACCCAACTAGAAATTAAATATTTCATTTGTAAATTTAGCAATTTTCCTGTTCTTGCTCTTGGACCTTTTTGTAGTAATAGCTGTGATTGCCAATTATCAGTAATATAGAATTGAAGAAGCTCTCTATAAACTTTTTCATCAAGAACTTTTCTATATGGTGCAATTTTTTCATTAAAATCTCTAAATTTAATTTCCTTGAATCTTATTAATGGAACAATATCATCCAATAAAATGCTCAACTTTTTAAAATCATTTTTATTCCATTCTGATAGTTCCTTTTTTTCTTCCAAATGTTCAATTTGTCCTTTTCCCCACTGAATAACACATTCCCAAGCACCAATCTCTTCTAATCCTAAATTATCTTTTTTTAATATAGACATAAGCATAGGTTTTTCAATATAAGATCGGAAGAGCGTCGTGTAGGGAAAGAGTG
>CAUDNR010000669.1:102179-113817 GCA_958430865.1 Entrophospora sp. SA101
AAAAAAGTCAAAAGTTTTAATATGAATATTAATTGAATTATAAATTACAAGTATCTCTATCCCGATTCTATTTAATTATTTATATCTATAATAAAAGAATCAAATTAATAATATAATATATAATTAACACAAATAATGAGTATATATAATAATCGATTATAAATACATGACAAGTATCTATTAACGAACATCCTTCCTGTGTAATTAATATAAGAAATATAATAAAAATGTAAATAATAAAAATAAAATTAATAATTTATTTGTCAAACTATTCATTATTTAAATTTTCTTTAAATATAATTGTAATGTTTAAAATATTTAAATACTTCACTAGTTTTACAAGTTTACTCGCAAGACATGAATCTTCTATTGTCACACAAAGACAAAAAAAACTTTGAGACCTTGATTCTTTTCCGCTCTTTTATTAACCTCACTTGAAAATTTTTTACAAAATAAAGAACATGAAAAATAAACAACGTGGAAATTTTGGTGACAATTGATACAAAGCAAGGGTATAAAATAAGGGACTGAAGACATTCAATTCGAGTTTTTATTAGTAAAATTTCAATGTCGATCAGCCAAAATTTCTGGCAAAACGACATGACCCTTAAATTTTAGGATTTGCACATTGACTATTAATAAAATTGATCTTCAAAATTTTTTTTTTTTTCAAAAATAATCAACTTTTTTTTATTTTTTATTTAAGTTCTGGAAAATCTAGAAATATGAAACTTTATGCCACAAGTTGATATAATTTTTTTGTGCAATTATTATGTACGTTTTTGCGTAAATGATGTATTTAGGGTGACCGAAACTTTTGCTAAGGTACTGTATTATGTTGATTTTGAAGAAAATTGCAAATAACATTGTTTTTTTAACTGACCTTTTAAAATTCGGATATTAAGCATGCAGTAAATAAATTAAAATAAAATTGATATAAATTGTAATGATCCCAACTTCATTTGAATTTTTCAAAGTTATATGAACGAACGTTATAATCCCATTTTATGAATATCATGTTTAAAAAAAATCATGCCAATATTGAATATGTTCTTTAGCATAAAACACCAACTATTCCGTCTAGTTTGGTTTGGTGGAAGGGTTTTTCGAGGAGAATTAATCCCATTCATCTTAAGATGATTTAAATGCCATCTTTTACGAGTGATGATTTAACGAATGAACTTCTAGTTCATCGATCATTATTGACCAATCACAAAGAAATTTCGTGCTAGAAATTAAAGCTTAACCGGTCCTGGAACTGGAAGTCCTATTACTATTTTGTGACTTAAACCTGAGAATTAAAGCCCTGAAAAGTCCTAAGTTTTTTTTTTATATAGAGTGTTTGTAATATTGCGAGATAGCTTTTCGGTTATTTTACGTTTTATGGCCAATTTCGAGTCAACGTTTTAGTTACACTCGTTGATTAATTTGCAAGCTTTGATATACAATGCTTATCTATAAGTTATTTTGCGAATTTGTCCTGCCTATTTCCTCTTACTTGTACCTAGAAAGGTTTGGTGAATCTGTAAGTACAATTTATAGTACGAATTACGATAAATAATCCAATAAACTACTGATGTCAATTCCTTTATTTGACATTGTACTTTCTATTGATTGCCTTCATCTTCATCAACAACGATTGAAATGAGGCTGGTAATTCTAGTTTAACCCACTAGTTTTACTTTGGCATCATTCATTTGGTGAGCTTGAGCTAAAGTGGTAAATAAATTATTTCATTGATTCACTTAATTTATTCTCTCCGTCCAAACTTTCCTCAATCCTGCACAAATGTTATGAATCTCTTTGAAAATCTGGAAGTGAATTAATGTTGGTTTCCAAAACTATAAAGCTTCGTGACTGTATGAAAGTCGAGTCTAATTTTGACTTTTGGCTTTTAGTTTAATTTTGACATGTAACTTTTAATTTTAGTTTTGACTTTCGCCTCTTCAAAATAGTTTTGGCGACCATCGCATTTAAAAATCCATTAAAACATGAATTTAATAATTTATTGTAAACATTGATATAAATAAAATAAATTTTCTTTTCCATTTTCTTATTATATTGTTATTATTGCAACAATAATGCGAAACTGTTGCCAGTGCTGGTTACACTTTCTAACGGTCTCTGCTTGATTATTTCAAGTTACATACAGAAAAACTTGATTACAGTCTAATATCTTTTTTAAAAAAAAAAGTTATATATATATATGGTATGTTTAAGAAATTCTATAATAAATAAAAAAAAATTATTAAATTTCGAGCTGAGTATAATAAATCCAGCTCAGCTCATTTAAAGCTTTAATTTGGAGACACTTTTTTTTTTCCAACAAACTGGATTATAGCACCTGCTAATACACATGTTTCTTTAATTTTCGGAGATCTGTCTTGATAGATCATCAATGATTAGTCTGATGTTGTTGCTCTTGTTGTTCAATCTTAAATGACAATATGATCCGTATGGTTATTTCTAAACAGTTACAATGACCGCAATTCGATTTTCATATGCTGCAATTTAAATTTTATATGCCGCAATTAATTGAGGAGCCATCTTTAGTTATAAAAATGATTTTGGTTATTGGGAACAGTATTTCTTCCCCTTTTTCTAGCTTGTACTTACAATTCTGCTCTATTGATTCCTCTGTGTTTTCTTGAAAGTTTTATTTTTTAAAAAAATCATGTGATTACTTTCCAACTCGAAATTGACCAATTATATTTGCGAATTTAAAATTTACATACAAGTTGTAATTCTTTTGTTTAGAAATGCCTTGCCTGAACAAACATCATTAACAAGTAGCAACTAAAAATCTTGAAATGAAAATAATCGACAGGAGATGATGAGGAAGGTAAAGAGTGGTCCGTGAGAGGATTTGAAAAAGTTGAAAAAAGACGGAATGAGAATGTATATCAAACTGTCAATTTGTAGGTCGTTTTTTTATACTTGAGAAAAAAAACAATTATAATGTTTTAAATAAAAAAATAAAAGATAAGATATTTTTAAAAACAGAAAGATGAACTATCAACTTGTTTGAATGGCCTAACTGACAGACTACAACAAGAAAGCGATAATTACAAATCCAAAGAAAAAAATTAGTGACAGTGATATTGTAGAAAAGGTCATTCCACTCACTATTCAATGATTATTATAAAAGCAATATTCTTTTGCAAAATGCCCTAATGGTGCTCGACAACTATTATTCAATTACGTATAAAAATCCATACTTCCTAATTTCAAGCCAAAAAGAAAGAAAGACTTTCTCATATTCTAAAAGAAAAGGTCTCCCATAATCAGTTAGAGAACTCGAAAAAAAAAATAGGAACATTTACACAATGTTTGCCCCACATATTAATACTAATATTAAAATGTTAAGTTTCAACTAGTTAGTACTAGTATCATTACGTAACTATTCGATGATCGCTCTTATTTTTTATAATACAAGATTAAAACAACGGAGTATAAATATGCTGCTGACTCTAATTATTTAACGCGGGGTGAATAATAAAAAATATAATTTCTGTAAAAATTTTTGATGGCTTCGATACCTAAAAAAATAAAAAGCTCTAAAACACCATCGTCACTATTTGAACCAACAACACGATCATACAACACTCTTCAAATTGAAGATATAACCAAACACTTGAACACAAATATTGAAGAAGGTTTGACAAATAAAGAAGTTACTGAAACACGCCTTCCAATATATGGATTGAATGAATTATCACGTCAACGAAATGTTAGTGTCTTCTCTGTCTTTTTTATACAAGTGAAAAATGCTTTAATGTTGATATTGTTGGTTGCAATGATTTTTTCTTTTATTAAGAAAGATTATGTTGATGCAGGTATGTTTAATAATAATAATTTCAATTATTTTTATTTGATTATTTTATAGAATAAAAATTAATTATAAATATATATATTATATAGTAATAATTGGATTTGTTGTGATAATAAATGTATTAATTGGATTTTTTCAAGAATATCGAGCAGAAAAAACTATAGAATCATTGAGGAAAATGTCATCACCGACCGCAAGAGTTATTAGGGAAAATGCTTTGGTCTCTATTCCTGTAAATACTCTAGTACCTGTAAGTATTAGTATTAATTGGGGCTATATAACTATTTATTACGAACTTTGTGTCACTATCCCTTGTAATTCACGTGATATTTTTCAAATTTGAGATTAAAATCATTACATCAAAAATCTTATTATAATTTTTTTAATATCAGGGAGATATAATAGTAATAGAAGAAGGAGATGTAATTAGTGCGGATGCTCAATTATTTGAATGTTTTAATTTAGAGGTTAACGAAGCTTTACTGACTGGTGATTCTGCTCCCGTTGCAAAGTCGTAAGTATAATAATTATTTGTGGGAGGAGAAAAGAGAAGAAGTAAAGTATATATTGTCAGTCCATTTCTCTTGCCCACGCTTCCAATCCAATAATGATGATAGTTGATTCCAATTGTAATTCTATTGATTTCTCAGTGTTGATGTGGTTGAAGAACATGATGAAACTTTAGTTGAACGATCGGATCTAATATATTCTAATACAACTGTAACAAAAGGAAGAGGAAAAGGTTTTGTAATGAGTCCATGAACATGTTGGATGATGTTGGATTTTTCAAGTTATATACACTAACCATTCTTACATTTATTTTTTTCGATTAAAAATTTAAAGGCATTGTTACAAGTACAGGAATGAAAACTGCAATTGGAAAAGTTGCAAAAAATTTATCATCATCATCTGTTATACAAAGGACTCCTTTGCAAAAAAAGTAAATGATCAATAATTTAAAATTATCTTTTTTGCAAAAAAAGCAAACTAATTCTAACCTGGAAACATCTTTTGCCATCATTATGTATAGAGTAGATATGATGGCATATATATTGTTTGGAGTGGCTATTTTATTATCCATAATAGTATTTGGTGTAAATGGATGGAAATTTAGTAGAGAAATTGTTATTTATGTTGTGTCTGTTATTATTGCTATACTGCCTGAAGGTCTTGCTGTCGTGGTAAGCATTTATCTATATATTTTAATTGAGATAAGATTTTCGAAATAGTCTTAAAATACCCAATTATTTATTTATATTACTTTTGATGTAAGATTATTTTAACTATAACTTTAGGTCTACGACAAATGGCCAAAAATAAAGTGATTTTTCGTAAATTGAGTGCATTTGAAGCATTAGGGTCTGTGACAAATATTTGTACTGACAAGGTAAATTTTTTTTTATAAAATTTATTTTACACTTATTAACTTGAATTTGTGCACCCGTACTAATTCATAATTCATAAAGACCGGTACACTCACACAAACTAAAATGATTGCAACCAATGTTTGGTTGTTACAAGAGGGTTTTTACAAAATAACTGGTCGCGATGATTACACCCCAGAAGGTAAAATCTACAAGATTGGTCCTACTCTTTCTAATAAAGATAATGAAGAGAATGACAATAATGATGACATGAGAGAAAATATGGGAAATGAAAAGGGGAAGGGGAATGCGTTGTTGGCTGATGAAGAAGTAAAATCGGAAGATATGAGCTATGCATTTATAAAATTAGTTCAAACTGCTGCTCTTTGTAATATGGCCATCATTAGAAAAGGTGGTGGTGTTCATGGTGAATGGAATGCTATGGGCAATCCAATTGAGGTTAGAAAGTTTTGTTATCATCATCATCATCCATCATCATTATTATAATCATACACCCATGCATTCATCCATATATATATTTAATCTAGTCTGCACTTCAAGTATTTGCACATAAAGTTGGACTATCAAAGCCACTACTCGAAGGCGATAAATACAAATTTAAATTAATAATGGAATTTCATTTTGACACACAACTGAAAAGAATGTCAGTCATTTACAAAAATGAATTCACCAATGAATATTGTGTATTTTTGAAAGGTGCAACTGAATCTGTATTAAAACAATGTACAAAGTTTCAAGTTGGTGATGTTATTGTCAAGAAAGGAATTATTAATGATGAAAAATTTAAACTGGAAATCAATAATGGTCATGAAAGTTTGGCTGGTAGAGGATTGGTAAATTTATTAATTTCTAATTTTTATTAAAAAAAAAAGTCAATAATTAAAATGCTAAAATACTATTTATTGTTAGCATGTAATATCATTGGCATATCGAAAAATAAATAATCAATATAAAACAGATAAAGAAATTTCAAAAATGACACGTGAGGAAACAGATAATGATATGATATTTTTGGGAATTGTTGGCATTTATAATCCACCAAGACCTGAATCAAAAACAGCTGTTATGAAATGTTTTGGTTCTGGAATTGAAGTTCACATGTTAACAGGTAAGCATTCATTATATAAATATTTTATAAATTCATTCAATAATCTGTTCTATTAAATGTAGGCGACCATCCTTTGACTGCGGCAACAATTGCTAAAAAGATAGGAATACTTCCTTCGACTTATTTAACAGACAATAATAATTTTAGATCACAATCACAACTTGTTATGACAGCAACACAATTTGATGCTCTTACCGATGAACAGATTGATGAACTTAAAGAATTGCCAAGAGTTATTGCTCGCTGTAGTACTGAAACTAAAGTGAAAATGATTGGGGCATTACACAGAAGAAATAAATTCGTGGCGATGACTGGTAACAACGTCAATGGTATGAACATTATAATAATATAATATTATTCTACGTAATGTATTCAATTCTCTCTATCTCTTTTCCCACAAAATTTGTAAAGACTCGCCAAGTCTTAAAAAAGCAGATATTGGTATCGCAATGGGAATGGGCGGAAATGACATGACAAAACAAGCAAGTGACATAGTATTAACTGACGGCAATTTCGCAACTGTAGTTAATGCAATATCAGAAGGTCGTAGAATATTTGGAAATATGCAAAATTCCATTTCATACCTATTAAGTGTAAATGTATCGGAAATCATTGTATTAATGATTGGATTGGCATTTATTGATACTGATAGATTACCCATAAATCCATTGTCACTATTGCAAATACTTTTTTTAAATATGGTTACTAGCACACCACTTGCAATCGCATTAGGAGCTGAACGAGAATCAAAAGATATAATGAAATATCTTCCGTGTAGATATCGTCGAATATTTTCATGGGAAGTTATTGCTGATACAATATTTTATGGGTGTGTTGCTGGTGGATTGACGTTAACAAATTTTGTTTTAGTGATTTATGTAACGGGTGATAGAAATTTAGGCAGTGGATGTAATTATAATTTGAATCCTTATACGGCTACAGAAGAGGGAGGAGGAGGATCATGTGAACAAGTCTTCCGAGGGAGAGGTGTAGCATTTGCAACTTTAACTTTTCTATTATTTATACGTGCTTATAACTGTCGTTCGTTGAAAGATTTATTTCGGCCAACGAGGTTATACTCGGATAATAAATTTTTATTTTGGACAGTGGTTGGTGATGCACTTGTTTCGATTCTAGCTTTATATATACCTGGGTAAGTAGTAAATCATCATTTTAGCAAAAGTAATTAAAAAATACCAATTTATTAATATATTAAGTTGTTTTTGTTTGTTTCGTTATTAATTAGGTTGAATACTCAAGTATTCCATCAATTAGGATTTAGTTGGGAATGGGGATTAGTATTAGGAGCAATAGTAATATTCGAAATATTCGTTGAAGTATACAAATTTATCAAAAGGCATTATTGTTCGTCCTTAATATTTGTTGGTGAGGATGGAGGAAGAGAATGTGATGATGATACTGCGACTATTGTCACCGTAGTATAACATATATTAATATATCAATCAATATTAATATATGCAAACCAGACAAAGCGAATGTTGGCATCACAGTAAACGTGATCGATCATATTATTGAAAAATGTTTGTTCTATTAAAATTCTCGTGATATATTTAAATAAAACATGACTTATCTTTTATTATTTATATGAATATAATATATCGCCGAGAACTATAATTTTAACTATATTAATATGTAAAAAAACTTATTAAAAATAAAGTCATATTATTAACAAAGTTCAAATTCACCAAGTAAAATATTTGAAATGTTGCACTAATTTTTTATATTGTGCAACGTAACTTTACAATACACGGCAAACATTCTGGCAATAAAAAGTAAGTGATGAATTGGATTTGAATCGGATCTGAACTTGATCTCCAATTTAGAGAGGTAACAACTATATACTAGTGAAGCAATGAGTTCTGTATAACATTTCGTGTAACAACAAACTTCCACTATGCTGGTTTTGACCCATGATATTAATATATAATCTATATTGTTTACATAATGCTGTTATTATTATCATCAGGAAATTAAAAATATGTCATTCATAGCATTAAATAGTACATTACCACTATTCATTACTTATTTAGATGCAATAGATAGCATAATTGTAGCAGATATTATTATTTAAAACTCAGCTATATAATAATTAATAATTAATAACATTAGATAGTTAAAATATTTTTTTAATAAATGATGAAAATGCTGAATAGCATAAATATTGCAATTTGTTATTTATTATAAAAATATTATTTATGATTATTATTATAATAAATAAGCATTATTTGATAATAAAGAATTATTTGGACTTATTAATTCATTTACAATACAAAAAATTAAAAATTATATTGATGCTCCTTGCTGCACATTCTCTGAATGGGATTATATCAACAACATGATGCCTGCATTTGAAAAGCATCTAAAAAGAAAAATATATGTTTTTGATTTAAATTGGCATCAATTTTTTATTGGATGGAAAGAACAGTCAACAATTGTTATTAAATTAAATTCACATCTCACCTCTATATATCCATCAAATTTTGAAATTATTGATACTATATTGAGTGCATGGAGAAGAATGTTGAAAAGCATTGGATGTACTAATGTAACACCCTATATACCAAATAATTTTTTTGTTATCATATATAATTGATAACTATTAACTTTCTATTAACAATCAATACAATAGCTTGGATTATGGACATATGTAGAGGATGCATCAAATGATCATGCTTTGATTATACATGAAGTTGAAACTATTTCAACAATTTGCAGATCTGGTCAAAATAGGGTCAAAATAAGGTCAAAACTGATTTTTACTATGTAGTAGCCTCAAATCGAAACATTTTGACTTTGGGGTTTTAATTCGACTTCATGTATAGCTTTGATGCATTATTTATACAAAAATAACCTTCTAAGTGGTGTTACATACAACAAACTAATTGTGGAATTACCTGAAAGAACACAAACTCCAAAATAAAGTTAATAAATTTTGGAAAAGATAGCAGCAAGTGTATCAGATTAGAAAAAATTCATGGCAAAAGAAATTTAGGAATAAAAAATTTGTATTAGTAATTCAGGAATTACACAAATTTTCTCGCTAGGGGAAATTTCGTGTGATTTCGGGTTTTTGGGTAATTACTGTGTAATTCCCTCGATTCACAGTGTCACCAATCAGCAGTGTTGTGCAATTGGAACATTGTAATGCTATTGGAATGTTCCAATGTGGCTCCAATGGTTTCAATGTAGATCTTCAATTGATATTGACCAATAAAATTTGTGTGTGAGACACTCTAATTGAATTTCATTGGTTAACTTCATTGGAACCACATTTGGAACATTCCAATTCCAATTAGAATTTGTTGGAATGTTCCAATGAAATTTTATTGGAACCATAAATGGCACAACACTGCCTTGTGCTACATTTGAGCTGATTCTGAGTCGACTCAGACGCTTGAACAGTTCGGTTCCATTGTGAAACCGCCCCATCCCTAATCTAACAACATATGTTGATTTTATTGGTAAACATATACACATCTTTTACATTTTGACATAATTTAAAACCAAAAATTGTGATTTTACCTGGCGCAGATCTCACAACATGTTATATAGAAAAATTTCTGAATTTGATATTTATTGTGTTATGCATTGTGTAGAGTTAGGAAAAGGATTGAAAATTAAACAGCTTCTGAATCAATCAGTCAATTTAGATGTAATGATTATAGCAAAGTATTTATTATATTTTTATTAAAAATGATAAAATGACAGAATTAAATGTTTAAATATATGATGATGTTTAATTCTAGATTATATAGTAATTAATTTTTTTTTGTTATTTTGTATATTCACATTCTTTTAACAAATGAATAAGTTTATGATTGTTTCTAAGATTCAAATTATTCTTATAAGAAGGCATAATATAATAACCATAATAACAGTAAGGTCCAGCATCAATCTGTATATCTAGTTTCAAGTCTTGAAAATTTGCAGTAGTTTCACAAAATCCAGAAGATGGTCCAAAAGTTTCTATAATTGGCATTTCAAATTGGAGATTAGATAATAATAAAAGTAGTAGAGCTCTATTAGTACAAAGGTTTGTTGTATTATATTTTATTTGATTTTATTAGTTTTATTACATGAGTTATAATAAATTTATTTATAAACACACATTTAAACACATTTAATTAGACCTAAATTTGATTTGGATGATTTAGTTGATACAGCACAACATTTATTAATAAACAAAGATATTAAAAGAGCAGGTTTAAAATCATTAGCTGTGACATATTCTGAATATGAACAAAATGGGCAAACTCTTCCTAATTTCCATGGTCTTCAAGATTATTATGCTTTGGTTAAAAGTCTTTCATCAAAAGAAATGACTACTGATAATATTCAGATGGCATTGGCACATAATTTTGGTGGAGCTGGAGAACATGAAGTATTATGTGAAAAATATTTTGGAGAAGTATTGAATGCATTTGATAATCATCAATATAGAATGTATCGACATATACCTGTTTTAAATTTAATCAGAGAAAGTTTTGATGATAAAAGTGCAAGACATTTAATGGTTATAGGAAAAAGTGAATCAATGATGAATATATTAAATTTTGAATTGCAACAAAAACAGTTGGATCCTGTTATAATATTAGGATCACAATTTCCTGAAGATAAAGATGATTATTCATATAATGTTTTAAATAGAATTATGGTAGGTTCAGAAAATTATTGTTATTATTTTTTTATTATTTAAATTAGTACTTATTTGACATTATTTAGATGTGTGTTGAAGCAGGAATACCATTGATTTTAACAGATTTAGAAATCATTTATGGCAAGTAGATTTTTATTTGAAATCTTTTCTAATAATAATAGTAATAATGATAATGAATAATAATTTATTCATTAATATTTTTGTGCTTGATAGAAAGTCTTTATGATTTATGGAATCAAAATTATATTGTTATGGGAAGCAATAATGATTCTAAGTATTATATTAGAGTTACACTTGGCACATGTGAAGCTACTATGCTGTATGTATGATAAACAAACAAATATTATTATGTTTTACTAACAAAACATCAAATATTTTATTAGACCTGTTCACAAGGACTTTAGATGCATTCTTGTTTTAGAAGAGAAAAAATTACATACTGCAGATCCATCACTTTTGAATAAATTTGAGAAGCAAAAATTAGGAATTAATGATACACTCCCTGGACAAAAGTATTTGATCACGTGTTTACACTAATTAGTAAAAAACCTACATAACAACATCACACGAAATTTATAACATTATGCACCTAGGTTTTAATAAATATATATTCGAAATTTCACGTCGCTAGCTTT
>CAUDNR010000670.1:0-26108 GCA_958430865.1 Entrophospora sp. SA101
GAAATACTTTTATATGTGGCACCACTTTTATATAGACCAATTATTTCTCCGCGCTCTGCTTCAGTTAAATCACGCATTTTTAATTTAAAATTTAAAAAAATTTTGATTTTTTTATGATTTTTTAAAAAATCGAATTTTTAAAACTTGGTTTAAAAAAAAAAGTAAACAAAAACATGTGATAAAAATTATATTATGTGAACTAGCAGGACTTGTACTTTTACATATTAAAATTTCAAATTGTATTATTGTATAGGCTTTTGAATAATTAGTAAAAAATACTAAAAAAAATTTTAGGTCAATTGAGTTTTGATTGAAATTTTATTATTGTTATTACTCGAGCTGTACAAAAGCTTGAAACATTAAGTTCTACATGAAGGTTTAACATAACCTAAGTTACTTATGATATAAATTTAATATGTTGTTGATATGTATGTTTTTACGTAATTAACAAAAACATGCATTCCGATTCTTTTGTCTAGGTACTGTATATATAGTTCACTCTCTCTATAACGGCCTGTCTGTTTTGGCAAAAAAAGGCCGTTATAGAGAGTTTGCAGATCATAGTCATGTGATAAATTATAATGGTGATACAATATATAAATGAAATAAATGAAAATAAACTATTTATAATTTGCACATTTATTCAATATTAGATATTAAAAAAGCTATCTAGTGTGGATTGTTGTTGTGAGTTAAAATCAATTTTTTTAATTTTTCTTTTAAGACTTTTCAATAATTTAAAATCATCCTCATTTAATTCTGATTGTTGGTCAATGTAAATTTCTAATGTTTTTATTGCTGACAAGGCTTCTTTATTTGTAACAGGTGGAAGTTCTTCGATTATTTCTTCCTGGCCTTCATTTTCCTCTGGTGGATTAATGATTGTAACTATGTCATTTAGATTTAATTCATCACTTACATGAGAGTCATCAATTTCAATGTATTCAGATGCAGATATAGGATTAGGGAGTGCAAGTTCATCAATCAAATTCTGCAAATCATTGAACTCTCTTACATTCAATGAATTTAAAGTTGATGACATATTTTCAATTTCGTTGGAATTAATATCATAATCAGGTAAAATACCAGTTTTTTTCCAGCAGTTAACTATAGTTTGACTGATAACTTTTTTCCAAGCTTTTGCTGTAAATTTAATTGCATGTTTAATTGAGATTTTTTCATATTCTTGACCATTTCTCTCTTCTTCATAATCACTAATTTTTTTTCACAAGAAAAGTTTTTTGTAGTTCACCTTGAAGCTGTTAATTATCCCAGCATCACATGGTTGTAAAAATGCTGTTGTGTTTGGTGGTAAGAAGTAAACTCTTACATTAGTTAAATTTGTTGATTCAAAAATAGAATGAGTGGGAGCATTATCTAATAATAGTAAAATGTTTCGATTTTGTTTTTTCATCTCATTATTTAAATCTTTTAGATAATCATTAAAGATGGTGGTTTTCATCCATGCTTAAATATTCCAATAATACTTCACTTTCAAGGTATCTTTATTAAAATTTATAATTGCTCTTGGATTTTGATATTTATGTATCAGAAGGGGTTTTAGCTTTTCTGTCCCATTGGCATTGCAAGTTAACATTATAGTAATTCTTTCTTTTGATTTTTTTCTTCCAGCTACTGGTCCTGTGGACAACACTCTAGAAGGCTCCAATTTCCAAAATAGGCCTGTTTCATCTGCATTAAAAATGTCAGATAATTGATATTGACTTGTAATACTTTTAATTTGCTCTCTATAAGTTGGTAATTCTAAAATAGGTGCACTACCAGCTTCGCCATGTTTTACATATTCTTTAATATTATGCCTTTCTTTAAATCCACTCAACCAACCATCTGATGCATTAAAACCATTTTTATTAAGAAGTTCTGCAAACGCCACTGCCTTTTCTTTTAAAATGTCACCACTAAGATCTAAACCTGCATTAAGTGCTTGCTCCACCCAAATTGCTAATGCTTGATCAACATCGTCATATAGTAAATTTCTTCTTTTCTTTTTATTAGCGTCAGAAGAATCATCATCAATTGTGAGCCATTTTTCTTTCTCTCTTAAAATGTCATCAACAGTACTTTTACCTATATCATAAGCGTTTGCCAAATCTTGATTTGTGGGAAATTGTGCTATCTTTTGCCAAGCAAATTTCTTTTTTTTGTAAAGCAGTTAAAGATTTTCTTTTATTTGAAGGCATTAGATATTTAATTTGAATTTATTTATTAGATATATTGGTAATACAATCTTTTATTTTCAAATTACTATTAACTCGAAGTAAAATATGGTCTTTATATACATTTTGAAATGTTTATGAAGTCACAAGGAGGTTGACTTTTCTTATGTCATGTTTACAAATAATTATTACAGCAAAACTTATGAATTAACATTAAGTCATAGAGCAAGTCATAGTGACGTTCTTTTTTATGATCCTTCAAATACAAATAATATATTGTAACTGCAAAGGATTATGATAGATATGAAGTAATGTTGACAAATGTATTTATGTTTACAATAATAAATGTATTGTGACAATAAGCGCGCGTTCGAATTATTAATATTAATAATTGAGTGTGACACACTTAATTTCTTAATTTGGTAATGATTACCTCAGATCATGATCGTCGGCCGTTATAGACAACTTATAAAACATATGAGAGGTTTTTCAGAGGCTGGCCGTTATACACTATAGGAAATTTAATTAAGAAAACCGTTATAGAGTAAGGTTTTTATATAGTAAAAATTTGGTTTCTGATTTACAGTGCGTTATAGAATGGAGGCCGTTATAGAGGGGGCCGTTATAGAGAGAGTGAACTGTATATATAGCACAGTATTTAAGATTTAAATTTTTTTTCAAATTCTTCTTCGATTTTTTTGAGATTGGTTCGAAGTTTCTTTATTCGATTGTGTTTGTGAGTAATAACGTTTTCCAGCACTATTGTCATTACCCTTAACAGTTAAGGATGTTGTTGATGATGGTGTTGATGTGGATATTGTTGAAATTGAGGCTGATTCTATTGCCTTACTTGCTGAATTTTTAACCATGGATGATATTAACTGTTAAAATAAATGAAGAAAAATTAATAATTTATAGATGCATATAATTTTTACATTTTAATATATTTAGAAAACTTTACAGTTTGTTCAGATTGTTGAGGTTGATGATATGTTGAAAATAAATTTTGGTCGTAATGTTCATAATGTGTTTGTGATGGATATCCAACTCCCGGTATTGGTGGTTCAGTGCTAAAATTAAAATTATAATTAAAATAAGAATTTTTTTTTTGTTTTCTTGTAAGGAAAAAAAATATTGTTTGAATTTTTGAATTGTTAACTTGTAATATTGATGATAATTATAGGAAGTTCTGTGGATATCATAATTGTTGGTATTATAAGCAAATGATTTTGGTGAGGGTAAAGATGGTGGTGTAACAGTAGACATTTGGGTTGGTTGGAAACTTGCTTTGCCTGAGATTTTTGATTCATTGCCTTTTTTTATATCTAAACAAATTAAAAAATAATTTATTTTATTAAATAATTTGAATGTTATTTTTCCATAAAAGGATTATTTTTAAAAATTACTTTGTTTATATTGAAAAATTTTTTTTTGAGTTTTAATAGCAATAACTTGACATCTTTCTTGCAGTTTTTCACGTGTATCTTCTACTGATTCATACTCTGGTGCATATCTCACTTTCAAAGGACTATTGAAAAAAATATGTTCATTAACCTTTCTTTTTGCAGCTCTAAATTTATAAATAATTAGCTTTTTAAAACTAGAAGGTGATATTAGAAATTAATAATAATATAGAAATTTTATTATTACCTTGCCTCAGGCAAAGAAGCAAATTTTACCCATAATACTTCTGTAAATTCTTCACATGGATAATCATGTAAAATTTGATGTCTAAATATTATTATTTATGAATCATGATCATGACTGATTATTTGGGTTTTTTAAAATACGTATATATATTATATAACTTTACAATTCAATCGTCCCATATAGCTCAAGTAGCTTGATCAATTCTTTTATCACATTTATTTCTGGTATATTTTCTATAATCAAGTATCTATTAAAAAAAAGAACCCCTTCTTTAAAAACTATAATTATTTTTTTTGTAGCAAATAACATTGTTTATAAGTGTTTTTTAGCTTTACTTGGATTCTTTGTTAATTGTATAAACTTTGACGGCAGTTGGTTTACGACCTGATCTGTAACTTGGTCTTTCTGGCAAGCCTATAATATTTGAGTGAAATTGTCTAATTATTTAAAAAGATTATAAAACTTATCAAATATGTATAAAGAGATATTCTACCTTCGTTCATTTAAAAAAATGAAAATTTTTTAACTGGTAGTACAATTGTATTGGCAAGCTTTTGTTGACTTGCATTTTTTACGCCACACAGAGAAAATTACGCAATGTTCAACAACCATCATTTCCGACAAAATTTTAATAATGCGAGCTTCATTTATTTTTGACCAAAAATAGCAAATGCAACAACATTAGGAATTGATCACACGGCGTATCTCGATTTAGCGGATATGTTTGTTCCAAAAAAATTATCCGCTAAATCGAGATATCCGCAAAACCAAGATATTATTACAAAGCTTTTATTTATATCATTGAATTTTTCCTTTACTTACTTTACATTATCTAGAATAAGCTCACCTGATTGTGCTCATGTCTCAGAATTGACTTGACTGAGATTAGTAATTGATTTCTTTGGCTTGATAACCAGGTGAGCTTTGGACAAAGCTTCTTCTTGACTGCTCAATCTGGCAACACACTTGCCATTTTCTGTAACTACTCCTTGGTCATTTGCTTGGAGAGTTTTTCGAGCTTCATTATATTGTTCTATTTTAGGAGCAAATTCTTCTCTTTTCATTCAGCAATGTCCACAATTTTCCTTATATTTAAAGAACAACAACACTTGCCATTTTCTGTAACTACTCCTTGGTCATTTGCTTGGAGAGTTTTTCGAGCTTCATTATATTGTTCTATTTTAGGAGCAAATTCTTCTCTTTTCATTCAGCAATGTCCACAATTTTCCTTATATTTAAAGAACAACAAGGTAATTTGTGTATACAATGATTGGAAAATATAGAAAATACATCCATATTAGATGAAAATGGGAATGAAAATGAGAAAAATTCAAATGATAATCCATCAATTGATGATGATATCCTAATGTAACATTTGATAACAATTTGGATCAAAAACATAGGCTTGCAATATATAATTTCAATACAATGAATATTTAAACATTACATTAATACAGTTCACTCTCTCTATAACGGCCCGCCTGGTTTGGCAAAAAAAGGCCGTTATAGAGAGAGGCTGTTATAGAGAGTTTGCAGATCATAGTCATGTGATAAATTATAATGTGATACAATATAAAGATTTTATTTTATATGATAAAATATATTTAAAAATAAACTATTTATAATTTGCATACTTATTCAATGTTAAAAAAGCTATTTAGTGTGGATTGTTGTTGTGAGTTAAAATCAATTTTTTTAATTTTTCTTTTTAAGACTTTCCAATAATTTAAAATTGTCCTCATTTAATTCTGATTGTTGGTCAATGTAAATTTCTAATGTTTTTATTGCTGACAAGGCTTCTTTATTTGTAACAGGTGGAAGTTCTTCGATTATTTCTTCCTGGCCTTCATTTTCCTCTGGTGGATTAATGATTGTAACTATGTCATTTAGATTTAATTCATCACTTACATGAGAGTCATCAATTTCAATGTATTCAGATGCAGATATAGGATTAGGGAGTGCAAGTTCATCAATCAAATTCTGCAAATCATTGAACTCTCTTACATTCAATGAATTTAAAGTTGATGACATATTTTCAATTTCGTTGGAATTAATATCATAATCAGGTAAAATACCAGTTTTTTTCCAGCAGTTAACTATAGTTTGACTGATAACTTTTTTCCAAGCTTTTGCTGTAAATTTAATTGCATGTTTAATTGAGATTTTTTCATATTCTTGACCATTTCTCTCTTCTTCATAATCACTAATTTTTTTTCACAAGAAAAGTTTTTTGTAGTTCACCTTGAAGCTGTTAATTATCCCAGCATCACATGGTTGTAAAAATGCTGTTGTGTTTGGTGGTAAGAAGTAAACTCTTACATTAGTTAAATTTGTTGATTCAAAAATAGAATGAGTGGGAGCATTATCTAATAATAGTAAAATGTTTCGATTTTGTTTTTTCATCTCATTATTTAAATCTTTTAGATAATCATTAAAGATGGTGGTTTTCATCCATGCTTAAATATTCCAATAATACTTCACTTTCAAGGTATCTTTATTAAAATTTATAATTGCTCTTGGATTTTGATATTTATGTATCAGAAGGGGTTTTAGCTTTTCTGTCCCATTGGCATTGCAAGTTAACATTATAGTAATTCTTTCTTTTGATTTTTTTCTTCCAGCTACTGGTCCTGTGGACAACACTCTAGAAGGCTCCAATTTCCAAAATAGGCCTGTTTCATCTGCATTAAAAATGTCAGATAATTGATATTGACTTGTAATACTTTTAATTTGCTCTCTATAAGTTGGTAATTCTAAAATAGGTGCACTACCAGCTTCGCCATGTTTTACATATTCTTTAATATTATGCCTTTCTTTAAATCCACTCAACCAACCATCTGATGCATTAAAACCATTTTTATTAAGAAGTTCTGCAAACGCCACTGCCTTTTCTTTTAAAATGTCACCACTAAGATCTAAACCTGCATTAAGTGCTTGCTCCACCCAAATTGCTAATGCTTGATCAACATCGTCATATAGTAAATTTCTTCTTTTCTTTTTATTAGCGTCAGAAGAATCATCATCAATTGTGAGCCATTTTTCTTTCTCTCTTAAAATGTCATCAACAGTACTTTTACCTATATCATAAGCGTTTGCCAAATCTTGATTTGTGGGAAATTGTGCTATCTTTTGCCAAGCAAATTTCTTTTTTTTGTAAAGCAGTTAAAGATTTTCTTTTATTTGAAGGCATTAGATATTTAATTTGAATTTATTTATTAGATATATTGGTAATACAATCTTTTATTTTCAAATTACTATTAACTCGAAGTAAAATATGGTCTTTATATACATTTTGAAATGTTTATGAAGTCACAAGGAGGTTGACTTTTCTTATGTCATGTTTACAAATAATTATTACAGCAAAACTTATGAATTAACATTAAGTCATAGAGCAAGTCATAGTGACGTTCTTTTTTATGATCCTTCAAATACAAATAATATATTGTAACTGCAAAGGATTATGATAGATATGAAGTAATGTTGACAAATGTATTTATGTTTACAATAATAAATGTATTGTGACAATAAGCGCGCGTTCGAATTATTAATATTAATAATTGAGTGTGACACACTTAATTTCTTAATTTGGTAATGATTACCTCAGATCATGATCGTCGGCCGTTATAGACAACTTATAAAACATATGAGAGGTTTTTCAGAGGCTGGCCGTTATACACTATAGGAAATTTAATTAAGAAAACCGTTATAGAGTAAGGTTTTTATATAGTAAAAATTTGGTTTCTGATTTACAGTGCGTTATAGAATGGAGGCCGTTATAGAGGGGGCCGTTATAGAGAGAGTGAACTGTATATATAGCACAGTATTTAAGATTTAAATTTTTTTTCAAATTCTTCTTCGATTTTTTTGAGATTGGTTCGAAGTTTCTTTATTCGATTGTGTTTGTGAGTAATAACGTTTTCCAGCACTATTGTCATTACCCTTAACAGTTAAGGATGTTGTTGATGATGGTGTTGATGTGGATATTGTTGAAATTGAGGCTGATTCTATTGCCTTACTTGCTGAATTTTTAACCATGGATGATATTAACTGTTAAAATAAATGAAGAAAAATTAATAATTTATAGATGCATATAATTTTTACATTTTAATATATTTAGAAAACTTTACAGTTTGTTCAGATTGTTGAGGTTGATGATATGTTGAAAATAAATTTTGGTCGTAATGTTCATAATGTGTTTGTGATGGATATCCAACTCCCGGTATTGGTGGTTCAGTGCTAAAATTAAAATTATAATTAAAATAAGAATTTTTTTTTTGTTTTCTTGTAAGGAAAAAAAATATTGTTTGAATTTTTGAATTGTTAACTTGTAATATTGATGATAATTATAGGAAGTTCTGTGGATATCATAATTGTTGGTATTATAAGCAAATGATTTTGGTGAGGGTAAAGATGGTGGTGTAACAGTAGACATTTGGGTTGGTTGGAAACTTGCTTTGCCTGAGATTTTTGATTCATTGCCTTTTTTTATATCTAAACAAATTAAAAAATAATTTATTTTATTAAATAATTTGAATGTTATTTTTCCATAAAAGGATTATTTTTAAAAATTACTTTGTTTATATTGAAAAATTTTTTTTTGAGTTTTAATAGCAATAACTTGACATCTTTCTTGCAGTTTTTCACGTGTATCTTCTACTGATTCATACTCTGGTGCATATCTCACTTTCAAAGGACTATTGAAAAAAATATGTTCATTAACCTTTCTTTTTGCAGCTCTAAATTTATAAATAATTAGCTTTTTAAAACTAGAAGGTGATATTAGAAATTAATAATAATATAGAAATTTTATTATTACCTTGCCTCAGGCAAAGAAGCAAATTTTACCCATAATACTTCTGTAAATTCTTCACATGGATAATCATGTAAAATTTGATGTCTAAATATTATTATTTATGAATCATGATCATGACTGATTATTTGGGTTTTTTAAAATACGTATATATATTATATAACTTTACAATTCAATCGTCCCATATAGCTCAAGTAGCTTGATCAATTCTTTTATCACATTTATTTCTGGTATATTTTCTATAATCAAGTATCTATTAAAAAAAAGAACCCCTTCTTTAAAAACTATAATTATTTTTTTTGTAGCAAATAACATTGTTTATAAGTGTTTTTTAGCTTTACTTGGATTCTTTGTTAATTGTATAAACTTTGACGGCAGTTGGTTTACGACCTGATCTGTAACTTGGTCTTTCTGGCAAGCCTATAATATTTGAGTGAAATTGTCTAATTATTTAAAAAGATTATAAAACTTATCAAATATGTATAAAGAGATATTCTACCTTCGTTCATTTAAAAAAATGAAAATTTTTTAACTGGTAGTACAATTGTATTGGCAAGCTTTTGTTGACTTGCATTTTTTACGCCACACAGAGAAAATTACGCAATGTTCAACAACCATCATTTCCGACAAAATTTTAATAATGCGAGCTTCATTTATTTTTGACCAAAAATAGCAAATGCAACAACATTAGGAATTGATCACACGGCGTATCTCGATTTAGCGGATATGTTTGTTCCAAAAAAATTATCCGCTAAATCGAGATATCCGCAAAACCAAGATATTATTACAAAGCTTTTATTTATATCATTGAATTTTTCCTTTACTTACTTTACATTATCTAGAATAAGCTCACCTGATTGTGCTCATGTCTCAGAATTGACTTGACTGAGATTAGTAATTGATTTCTTTGGCTTGATAACCAGGTGAGCTTTGGACAAAGCTTCTTCTTGACTGCTCAATCTGGCAACACACTTGCCATTTTCTGTAACTACTCCTTGGTCATTTGCTTGGAGAGTTTTTCGAGCTTCATTATATTGTTCTATTTTAGGAGCAAATTCTTCTCTTTTCATTCAGCAATGTCCACAATTTTCCTTATATTTAAAGAACAACATGTAAATGAAGATGCCTTAGACTCTCATCACTGGCAATAAACACAAGATTAAAATCGTTGGGCTGGTAAACCTGGCAAATCTCACTGATAGCTTTTTTTAATGATCGGTAGAAGGCTCCTTCATTCATCCTGAGTTGTTTCATATGCGTCCTTTCAATGAGTTTAGTAGCTATCAATGAATCAGCTTTGGGATTGCGAGTACGATTTATAAGTGCAATATATTCCCGTTTCAGAGTTAAACTTATAGAGAAGTCACAAGATTTATTTCTTTATATCCATTCATGTTTTTATTTATTTGCAAGTGCAATATGTTTGTTGTATTCCATAATAAAGAGCCAGCTTGGTTATCTATCTATATGACCAAGGTAAGTCTTTTTTATCTTTAGCACGATAATTGTTCATTCATGTTACAATTTTATATTTAAATAGATAGAGATAAGAAAGTATTAATAACAATTTATGCAAGTTTGTTTGAAGATGGAAATTTTCCTTAAACAACATATTAATATAGGATTGACTCTATATAAAATATAAATTTACATCAGACATACCATGGAACCCAAAAATTACGGCACTATCAGAAGTATTTTAAAAAAGAACAAGATGAAAAAATTCCACCTCATATTTTCAAGATAAATGATCAAGAATATTTGGAAGAAGAAAGAAAGTTTATCATGAAAAACAAGTAGAAGAGAAATAATTTGCAGCCATTTGAATGTTAACATTATCTGGTTTTGACAATGATATACTTAAACTCATCTCTGACAAAAGGTCAAATGTTATTGTAATGGCATTCCTGATGCTTGAGTAGGTTTAAGTTTTTAATACCTTTTACAGCTCTAGAAACCCTTTTTAGTTTTCAAATAAATTGAATTCATGAAAGGATCATTGACAACCTCTTGAGCTTTCACTATACCAGGATTAGATGTTTCGAAAAGAAAATGTTGAAACTTCATAACTTCTTTAAAATATACATCTTCAGCATAATGCCGAGTCGAGCCGAGTTTATACTTGGCTTGAATTCGGCTTGACTCAAACATAAAAAGGCACTACGTGGACTCGGCTCAAGCTCGAAAACTCTAGCAAACTCTCTATTTTTTTATAAAATTACCATTGAAAACAATAATGAAAATAATAAAATGGGAATCCATGTTTAACAATATTTGTGCTTCTAATAAAAACCGTTTTTAGGCCTCCTCACGTTTCCCTCCTCCTTCAACTTTTCCCTCGAATTTTTCAAATGCTCTCTAATTCCTTCGATAGTTGACATTTTTTATGACAAAACCCATTTTTGGGCTCGTAATTGGCTGCCAGAATTGACTGCGGCTCAAAACCCTGCCAGGATTTTGATGTAATATCTCGTGATTTAAATATTGTACATAATAAAATTATTTTATTTTATTCTAATTCCTATCATTACAATTTTGAAAACATGGTTTTTGTTCACAAACGTGAGGAAATGTAATATGTATTTTTGTACTTAACACACCATCAGGACAATACCTTTTTAATGGATGTTCTTTTTTATCTTTAGATTTACTTTTGCCACAACGATGACAAATTGGTTCTTTATATGTTCGTTTTTGTTGCTGTTGCATAAATGGTGATGATGGCACTGGTGATATTGGTCTCTTATTATTATTTAATACTATGTAAAAAATTATAATAATTAATGATATCTCAATGATATTTAGTGAAAACCAAAGTAAGAAGCATATTTACCATTTGTATTTAATGATGAGTTGGATGTTGTTGATGAAGACCCTTAATAATTAAATAAATAGTTAAAATCTTTCATTATTAATGTTAAATATTTAAAAACTATATTCTACCTGCTTCTACACTTTCTTCTATTTTTTTTTGTAAATAAAAATTATTAATTACTGAAAAATGCTCTTTTAAATGTTCTTTTAATTTAGGACGGATTAATGTACAAGAATTTGAATCTGCATTTCTATCAGCAAGATCCATCCAATATTCATATACTTTATCCCAATTAATATTTTTAGGATCATTAATTTGATTTAGATGATTTTTGTAAAGTTCTTTGAATTTACTGTGTTCATTGGAATTAAAATTACTGGTGCAAACATAACCTCCAGTTCTTTCCTTAATAAATAATGATGATGATTGATATTTGTTACTATTATTATTATCAATCAAAATATTATTAAAGTTATCATAATTCATTGTTGATGGATTACTAGACACAGGATCACTGCTATCATAAGATAAATCCAATAGGCTTGATACCATGTCTTCTCCTGATTCCATAATATCCATGTCATTCAATTCTTCCTCCATAGTATCATTAATTAATAAATTATCTTTATCACTGCTCAAAAATCCAAAAGTTTCATTAGAATTTATATTATAAATCAAAAATTCATCGTAATGTTCTGTTGGAAACAAAATTTTCATCAATTCAAATGTTCTAAGTTTTGTTTTAATTAAATAACTATAATTACACTTTAGTAAGAAATTATCTTGACGATTCACTCTCCCCATATGAACATTTCTTCAATAGACAGTTATCTTCAACAATGCATTAGCCATACGAGGTCCACATGCAGTACGTCTAAAAGGAGTTGCAAAAGCTTTATTTGCTTGTTCCAATGATGAAGTTCCACGTAAATACAAAGTTTTAGATTTATTATTAATTTTATCTAAAAATTCAAGATAATTATTAATTAATTAATTATTTATTTAATTATTTATTTATTATATTAAAAATAAATACTTACCCTTGATAATGATTTCAGAAGGCTTGTCCTGGACATCAGAAACACATCCAAGTCTAATATGAATCAAATTATCTCTATGCTGTTTGAGAAAATTTTCATTTATAATATTAAACTTGGGATTTTTATATTTATCTATGAAATTTTCTAATCTTTCTTCTAACAAAGTTGGTTGTGAGATTTTTTTTTGATTATCTTTGTTTATGAAAAAAATATCACGCAATTCTCTAACAAACTGTTTATAAAAAAGGTTACTTTGTGATTCTCTGCCCATACTACGTAAATAGAGATCCAAAAAATGAAATAGGTCCTTCTTTACTGGTGTATTTGGAAAAACTGAATTTATTAACTTTCAATCAGTGCAACATTGATCTGAATACCATGCCCAAGGATCATCTTTATTTAATAATTGGTAGCGTTTCTTAAGATTCTCAAGAATAGGTTTTATGCAAGCATTTGACTTATCTTTAACAAATGCCATGGTAATCACCTCATTATACTCATTCAAAACAGCCCAAAAAGCACCAAATGGTTGGTTTTTTGCAATCCAAACCAAGGATGCTACTTTGAAAGTGTGATCAGATGATAAAACTTCTCCAGATAAATTTCTCATGTACATATCAATAAAACTCTCCAACTTAGTTTCAAAGTAATTTAAAAAACATTCTCTTATAACAGTTGCAGAAGGACACAATCCTTGATACTCATCTGGATCATCAAATTTTGAAAAAATTTTAAAAACATAATTATTCATAGAAATATTCATTCCAAAGAAATCACTATTATTACTTGCTGATAAATAGTTTTGATACTTAATGCAATGTTCATAATAACGATTCTCTTTTTTTAAATAGTAATCAATATGATTCTCACGTATCCTTTGAACAACCTTATCAAGACCAATATCTGGAATTAGAGACAAAATTTCTGAAACCAATTCTAAAGTAAACCCAGATTTTGATAACATATAAAAAGGAAATGCTAATTATGAAATTGATATATAAATTAATAATATATAAACATACCATGTTGTATATGTTCTGGTAATTTTCTCAACAGTCTATCATCATGAGAATAAAAGCTAATTTTACAAGAATCACAAGTATAACTCCAACTACGTAGTAAAACATTTCTATTAATACCATAAATTAATCGTCCACCCCCATCTGCCCACCCTTTTGATTTAACCTTCCCATTGCAACTGTCAATGATACAAGGAATGATAGGTACATAGTGGTGATAGAATTTTTCAGGTCGCCAAAAGAAAATTGATAATAAATAGTCATCATCGGGATTTGGTGTTAAACTTCGATAAGAGTATTTTGGGGGATGATACCATTCAGAGACATGTTTAGATGGAATTTTATCTCCTTTACAAGCATCCAATATCTTTTGTGATTCAATTTCTATGATTCCTGCTTGTTTTTTGGAATATCTCTGTCTATTTCTTTGGGCCATTACTGACGCAATTAGAATTTTTTTAATATTGTGATAAATTTTATGAATTAGCCAATTAAAATAAATTTATGAATTAGCCAATCGAAATAAATTTATGATTCAAATCATAAATTTATTTTGATTGGCTTAAAAATCCTGGCACTCAATAATGAGCCCAATTAATTATAATTAATTAACCAATAGTAAACGAGTTACTAAACGTAAATGTGATTGACACTGTAAGATGGTCATCTATCTATCTTGGAAGAAAAAAATTTTTTTTCAATTATATTTCGTGAATTAAACAGCGCATTTATTTTTATTATTATTTTATAAAAAATTAAGTGAACATTTAACGGGCTTCATAAAAGAAAGACAAGGGCAAACAGCTATAAAATTTGTAAAAAAAAAAGCCTGGACTTAGTAAACAGTATGTTTGTACATGTAAACATATTTGTGTATATTTATATGTTGTTTAAAATAAAAAGCTCATTGATGAAATTTATCGAATAATTAGACGAAAACAAGGTTACCGGCTGCAACTTTTGATGATGGTTGTAACCTAATTACGAACAATTTCTTTAATTGCGACAGGTATCCTTAGACGAAAGAAGCAAAAATAAAGTCAGCTAAAAAATTATCTCTTACATAGAAAAAGGATAAAGAAAAAAATGGTAATGAACTGATGACATTGTTGTTGTTATATTGTTATTGTTATTATACGTTTAATAAAATTTTTTATTTTATTATCTATCATTTTAGATTAATTTGGGAAAATATTGGTAAATATAAACATGTTAAATAAATCAATTATTTTTGTACTTTATGATGAAATTTGCGCATTTGATACTTTGTCTGAATATGCATATAAATGTCGACAAAACCGTAAAATTTTACAGGGATTCCTCGTTTCTGATTCAATAATGTTAATGTTTCAATTATTATTATTAAAATTTTTTTTAAAATAACAATAAATATTGATTTTCTTTATTCTCTTTTTTCATTTTCACTTGAAAACTAGGAATATCGAAGATCTAATTATCAAATTCTTTCAAACGATTAAAAAAAATATTAATTTTTTAAATGAATCCTTTAAGCATGTCAGTGTCATCCAATTTTTCTGAAAAGTAAAAAAAAAACACTGCGTGTAAACTAAAGGTTAACTTATAAATAGATATAAATCATTATTATATGCTTCTTAATACGTGGGACTTTAAATAACTTTAATTTAATCCACACCTGTCTAGAAGCAATTTGTTTTTTATAATTATAATTAATTAAAAAAAAAAAGTTTATTTATATTATAAAATTCTAAATTAGAAAATGATTTTCGTGATACCCGATACAAAAATAAAAAATTATTTGATCATAAATCTTTCATTTTTCTCCTTTCTACAAAACAGTAATATTTAATAATGAATAAGCTAAATCATGACGGTTTATTAACATTGGAACAACCTTTTGTTAAGGTACACTCTCTCAAAGTACAAAGTTATTTTTTTCGAAATGTATATGTACCTTACCAATAAAATCCTTTTATATAAATTAGGTACCTTTAGAACAGCTAAAAAAAACTTTAAGAACTTCTCAAAAAGATATTGAAAAGGAATTATCCAGAGTAACACAGACTGTTAATGACTTGGCAGTTAAATCTACTAAAGAAGGAGTTAATTTCTTTGAAACAGCGAATACCATTGAAAACATGGTTGGAAGATTGAATACTTTAAAACGTAAAGTAAGTGGTTTTTTTCTTCCTTGTTCATTATGATTGATATTTAAAATGGTTGTTTTTCAAATAGCTTAATGACTCAAAAGCTGAAGGAGCAATATATCTATCTAGAAGTAAACAAAGACTTGCTCATTTGAACGAATTGACAAGAATTACAAATCCTGGCTCAGAAGATTACACCAGATGGAGCAGAGTAAGGTTGGATAGAATACTTGTGGACTATATGTTGAGAGAGGGTTTTAGTAAAACTGCGGGTCAATTAGCTAAAGATGAATCAATAGAGGTTTGTATTTGAAAAGTTTTATTTTGTAACAGACATTCATAATCGATGTACTAATGCCATACATATCAATCAATTATTATGTTTAGCCTTTTGTTGATATTGAATTATTCACCCAGACACGTCGTGTTGAACAAGCATTACAACAATATAGTTGTACCGAAGCACTTGATTGGTGTAATTTAAACAAAACGAACTTGCGTAAAATGCAGGTATTTTGAAACTAATTTTTAAATAATAAAAATAAGATTGATTTTAACTACAGTCTTCGTAGTAAACCTAACAAATCAATAAAAATAATGATTTGTTTGTTTTAAGAGCACTCTTGAATTTAATCTTCGATTACAAGAGTTTATAGAATTAGTCCGAGCAAATAAAAAATCTGATGCTATTGCATATTCACGCAAGTATCTCACTGCATGGTCAGATATGCATATAAAAGAAATTCAGCAAGCAATGTGTTTACTCGCATTTCCCTCATCCACTTTTTGTCCACCTTATAAGGTCTGTTTAAATATATTCCAAAATTTTTTTTTAATTAATTAATCATTCCTAAATTTTTTAATAACAATATATATATATAGAAATTGTATGATGAATCGCGTTGGGACGCGCTCATAACTCAATTTCGTGCTGATAATTTTGCTTTGAATTCTCTTACATCACAACCTCTTTTGAATGTAACCCTTCAAGCAGGATTATCAGCACTTAAAACGCCCATGTGTTATCAAACAGAAAACAGAAACATAAATTGTCCTGTGTGCACACCGGAAACATTAGGTCCTTTAGCACAAAGTCTTCCATTAAGTCATCATGTGAATTCTACAATTGTTTGTCGATTAAGTGGTGAAATAATGGATGAAAATAATCCTCCGATGACTCTTCCAAATGGATACGTTTATTCACTAAAGGTATGGATAATCACCGTTTATCAATTTAACAGTTTATATTAGAAATGTCTATTTTTTTCCTGAATATTCTAACATTATCATACCAAAAAAGGCATTAACGGAGATGGCTTCTAAAAACAATGGCAAAATTACATGTCCTCGTACGGGAGTTGTTTTCAATCTAAGTGAAATAAAGAAAGTTTTTATCTCATAATTACGCAAATCATTATTATTATATTAAAATCAAGACATTTATCTATTGAAGAAATTTATTATTATTATTTTCATCAAAATTGAATAAGATTATGAAAATCAACTATTATCATGTAACCTTTTATATTTCAAATAACTATATATAAATCTATATATTATTATGTTATTGTTCTTTTTTAGTGAAGATGATGATTGAGATATTTATGAATACGATAATCATGGGATTGATCAGCTCTAGATGAAATGCAATGACTATTGTATGACTTTGTTTCACTGCTATAAAAAGTGCTGGGAATGGATGAGAGATGGATTTGAAATTTATATCCACAAATTAATGAATTTTTTAAAAAAAAGCAATTAGATTAGGTTATATGAAGATTATTAATAGTAATAATAATAATAAAATAACTTATCTGACTCCCAAAATAATTTCTATCAACTGTAATATCTAAACCACAATGTAAATTTTGACCACCAGCTTTAGTTCTAAAGCTTCATTAATCAATAAGATCATCCTGCACAAGTCCACAAGTTCCTTTAACGATTTCCATATACCTGCTCTCTCGGCTATAAGAGCCATAGTTGTAGACTCACCATCAGATCAAGTTGTTCGAAATTACAAATGGCAATAACTCGGGATACTTCTGGTAAGCATTTAAGAATATTAATGTGTTCAAGAAAGATCCTTTACGGTACTGTTATCGAATCAATTCGTATGATATGAAAAAAAAATTAAGTAAATTTATCTGCATCTACCTAAAACTCCAACTTTTTCTTCTTAGCATTAATGAAAAACTATATATATAATAACAGTATCATCTTGATAAATACGAGTTCATTACACATTATCTTTTGAAGTTTTCTTTATTTTAATTAAATCTATTGATTTTTTATCATTCATTGTTTAATTTCTTTTTCAAAGTGTCAGCTCATCTTAGGCAACGTTCACAATACTCAACACATACAGATTTTCATTCTTGTAAACAATTAGCATATCAAATTCTTTAGTTAGAGATATGTGAAGGTTTTTCAATTAACACACCAAAATTTATAATGAGCTAACTAGCTTATAAACGTATGGATGGATGCTGATCCGGATAAAAGACCGGCCACTGAAGATGTTCAAAAAAATTATTATTGTTGGATAAAGTATTAATGATGATGATACAATTAAGAACAGTTTTTATTTTATTTAACGTAAGAAATCAACGAAACCAATCCAGTGCAACGTTCAACCTCTATTTCAGGGTTATCGTTGATTTTTTTTAAAATGATTTAATGTCTTTTTGGTAATTTTTATCTATAAAAAGGAATTTGCAGTTTCGCGAAGTTTGTTGCGTTGTGATTAATACTCTCTATGATCATGACGAGAAGGGAGGAAAGAAGTCAACATGGCATGTTGATGTTGATATTGAGGAGATGTTGAAAATCAAACTTTTGTTAAACTTGATTTTTGGGGAAGGAATTTTCTATTTTTGAGAAATGTTAAATTGCAAATGTTCATTTTTTTTTGTGTGACTTGCAGATCAATTTATTTTCTTTCCAAACCTTTCTGCTTTCAATGACACCTAATAATCTTCCATTTTTTTCTCCTGTTAGTCTTTTAGCTTGTGCTTGATTTTCTCTGCTATCTTCTTCTGTTTTGAGACCAACATGAATTTAATAATAAATATTATTATTTACAAGAATAAGAAGGATCAATTTTTTTTTTGTCATGAAGACAAAAAATGCATTATTGTCTTTATTGTCTATTATACTGAGGTAAAATCGTTATATTTTAAAGAACTATTACCTTTTTGACCAATCAATTGTTTTTTTGATCAATTATCTTAGCAAACAATAAACCATTAATTTCTTTGATAAATGAAGAACCATTACTTTTCCGATTAATTAATTGTTGCTTTTTCGATCAATTAACAAAATAAAATATTATTATTATGTTGATGTTTAAAAAACTCATGTTATTGTGGCTTTAAAAGATGATCCTCTAATGCTAAATTGGGAAGGCGCAATGTTTAAATATATTAAAGGGAAAATCTTGTCATCTCAACTGACCTTTTTAACTTTAACTCTAATTATTACCTTTACTGTTATCTTTACTATTATTTGTTTCAAAACACATATATTGATTGCTATCTTTATTATTTTTTTTTTTGTGCTAAAGTGAGGCCTTGAAACCACACGTTTATTTATATAAAATTTAATGCATCATTAAATATTTACACATAATCCTACCCCAATTAACCTATTGTTAATTTAAAGCTAGCCTGCCACCTTTACTTAAAATAATTAAAAAGACATTTAAATAAATCTATCTAAATAATTAAAAAAAAGATAACATGCTAAAGGCAAAAATTTTCTCACTTAGCACCAAAAAGTATAAAATTCTGACACCACTCTTCCCATTTATCAGAATGTATGGCATTCTGAGAATTGGATGAAGTAGCTTGAGAATGTTTTGTTTTGTAATAATTCTTTTTTTTATTTTTATCTGATATCCCAATCGAGTGTTCCCATTCAATGAACCCCTCACACCTAGGCTTCTAAATGTTTTCAAAGAAAAGTTCCTGGATTAGGGGTTGGCACCGTTAACAGGTTAACCACCATTTATTAATTTTTTTATATATATTACAGTCAAACCTCGTCACAGCAGACCTCGCCACAACACATTTCTTGTTACAACAGATTTAAGTATTGTCCCCTTTACTATTATCATTATACTAAACATAACGGGAAGTTATATAACCATTATCTGTTTTTTATGTTTCTTAGAATTGTTAATTAAATTAAATCAATTAAATAAAATAAATAATAGAAAATTTCATTTTAAACCATTCATATTTCTATAATATTTTGCAAAATTTATTATTATTATATTTTTCACAAGTATGTAATTTTCATTGGCCGATCTTATTTGATTTTCGTGTTACGATAGATTTTAATTTATTAATTGACGATCCGTATGCTTGTCACAGAATAAGAAGTCAATAACATATAAAAATTCGGAATTTTTTAACTTTCAGCCAACACTATAAAGTATTCTGACCAAAATTATACTTTTTTTTTATCGGTTTATCAACAAAAAAATAATTTATTTTAATGAAATGAACTTATATGTTGTTATAGTAAAATTAAAAAATAACTGAAAAAGAGTTTTAAAGAAGCATTTAACAATTTCTAAGGTTGTTTTCTGTATTTTTTGTATAGACATGAGAATTAACTTGTGAGGATGGTAAGATTTGGGAAATTTCTTATTTTATTAATAATAATTGGCGACAAAATTTCATAACAAAATGATCAACATCTCACTGATTCATTCACGGATTGTCAATTAATATATTAATATGTATAACCAATGACAAAAATTTTCCTTGTAGTAATTAGAATGTTTTTACGCTTAAGATTGCTAAGGCCTTTGGTAAGCAAATGAGACGTTTTATATCTTTCTCTTTTACTTGAACAAATACTTAAGCACTGTTTATTAGATGCAGAACCATCATCCCTTGTGGCCACAACAAAGATTATCATCTCTCTCGTTAGCAGTTACAAGTATGATATCTCGCCAATTCTTGATGAATTACCTGAAGATTCAAAAATAAGAAGTGCAGTTAGTTCAAAAATCGCAAATCTCTTTATGGTTTTAACAAAGGATTTGGCGAAGGATTTGGTACAGGAAAAGGTAGACCTAACAAAGGATTTAATGCAGAAACTAGCAGATGTAAAGGACGAAAAATCAGAACTAACAAAGGATTTAATGCAGAAACTAGCAGATGTAAAGGAAAAAAGAATACGAAAAATCAGAACTATCAAATAGTATTACGAATCTTAAGAATGATATCAAATACCGCACTGAACTTCTTTTACGATCAAAAAGGATGTGTAATGTGAAAGGTGCTTTAGAGTTCATCAGATCAATGGTAACATTCCGTGTTTTTTTAATTACTTTTGTTGAATTTTGTTTACATACTTTTCTCTCAATAGACTCGGTTGCAGGATAAAACTACCTCATTTCGTGATCCTACAGACAGTGTTTTAATGAAATTGGTACAAGATGCAAAGTTTGTGTCATATTTAAAACAAATATGCTTAGCTAATAATTCTCGATACAAAGATGTGGAAAAGTGTATGGGTGGTCTTTACCATACTGTATCAAAACAATTACATGGCCATGATAAGGATATTGAAATTGATGCACGAGACTGGAGTGTGAATGAAGTACTAACACTAGGTGCTCTTTTTCATTATTATAATATTCCATATTATTATGATGAAGAGGGGCAATTAACTGAATACCTTTACATTTTGCAAAATAGTTCTGTTAATGGGATCTCATAATTAGTGATTTTAATCATGAATATTCGAATATTCATTGAATATCCGGTTGCACAAATGAATATTAATAATAATATTTATGCGAAATTTGATTTTATTATTATTATGTTAATATTAAGCAAATTTACGTTTTATACAGTGTTATGACCCGTTAAGACCTTATCCAGTAATTAACGGACTACCAGTCGTAACGGGTTGTTAACAGATTACGGTTAGCTTATTATTAATTATTATTATATTATTATTTATAGGATTTGGTGTTACAATCCGTTAATCCATTAATTTCTCCCTGTAATGAACAAAAGCAGGAAAATGCATACAATGTACAGAGGGTTCGGTATAGAGAGCTTTGTATTATTAAAAAAAAATTTCCCAATTTTGCCGCTGCAGACTTCTTGTCATAATAATAATAATAATAATAATAACGGATTTTTTTGGCTGGAACCATGAATCACTGTGGCAAGGTTTGACTGTAATCATTTAGCATCTATTAAGTGTATAATAATAAAATTCAACAGGCGCGTGAGTAATGAATGATCGAATTTACTAGTTAAAAAATTCCACGTGACTAAATTAACCGGTTAACCGGTTAATTCTTAATTTTAACGGTTAATTAACCGGTTAAAGAATTTTTGCAACCTCTGCTTTAGACCAAGTTAATAATCATCATTAATTGATCAATTGTTAATATTGTGATAACAACCTTGATAACAACATAATAATAACTATTAATAAATATATAACCTTACATTCCAATCCTTGAACTTTGCATTACTTAAATTGACTATGATTCTTGAAGCCTCTATATCCCTCTTAATAACTAGCTCCAGAAATAATTGTCCTCTCCAATAATTCAAACATGGTTTTTTTTCACAAGGCTTCCATATCCTTGTTCATTCATCTTCTAAATTCCATATTCTTCTATATCATTATCATCGATTTCTTTTCTATTTCATAAAATCTCTTTTTTTTCTTATCATAATCTTTCTTTTTTTCTGGGACAGTTAAATTCATAATTTCAGATGTGGATGTAAAAAGCCTTTTTTTTATTGTGTAATTGCTGATCTACTCTTATTTTTTATTGTTAATGTTATTGTTGTTGGTTTATATAGAGCTATTCCTATATAAAAATATGAAACCAAAATTAATTTACATCAAAGTCAAAGAACTACACCTACCATTTGGAGTATTCTCAAGGGGAAGCCCATTGAAACTACAAACGAAAAATGATCAAAATAAACAAAATAAGAACAAAAATCATTATAAATTTTACTTACTCACATTAGGTAAAAAGGATTATGCAGATTCATTCATCCCTCTATGTCATATTGCATCATACATAATCTATCCATGGTCATAACACTAGTAAAAATACCTTTGCATTCAGCCAAGTCTGTGACATGTGAATCAACAACTTCAATGTTTTGTTGAATTGCCATATCATTTATTTCAAATGATTTTTCAAGCTAAATTATATATATATAAACATTAGATTTAATTATTAATTAGAAATCAATTAGAAAAAAATAAAAAAAAAAAAAACCACAAACCTTATTTTGTTCACTGGTTAACATTTTAATTGTTTCACCAAAAACTGAAGTTTTTTAATGTAATTGTTGTAAAGATTTCGAAACAATTAATCAAAACTGGTGCAATTGACGTAAGAGGATCTACTTTGTCCAAAAGTGTAAAAGATAGTCTATCTTTACATGCATATATATATAAAATTAGAAATATAAATGTTAGAATAATTGTAAACTTGTTAATAATTAATCAATGAAAGATTATAACTAACATTAATAAAATGGGCAGGCAGGCATCTTCTCTTCAGTCTCAAATCACCATTTAAAAGTTCTTTATTCTTCAATTCATTAACTTTCTCCATTCACCAGCCAAAGCATTAGCTTTATTAGCTTTCCTGGAAATAGATCCTAAATGACATGATTGTATCAATATTTGCATATGTTGATCAAGTTTATCAATGGCAGCAATTAAATTGATATTTGTTATAGAAATTGACTATATTATATTAATAGATGATTGTTATTATTATTACAATGTCATTAAATGAATGAATGAATGAATTCATTGGCAATAAATAAAAAAATTCATTTAGCTAACCAAGAACATACAATATTCACAAAATTTGTCTGTGAGATGTACCAACAAGTTTTTCTAAAGCAGAAATACATCCATCAAGTTCAACTGTCTTGGCTAAAATGTGAATTTTTGCAGTTTCAGGTATATAATATAACTCATTCATAACCATCTAATTTATTCATAACAACAATTAGTAAATTAATAAATCAATAAATTAATAATATTATTATTATCATCAATCAAATAAAATATCATTTTTTGCAATTGCATTATCTGAATCATGACCATTAGTTTCAATCACAGTTGATGTGTCATAATCTTTCGAAATTCTATTTTCCCTGTGAACACCCAGGTGTTTAAAAGATTGTAATTGATTGATTGATCAACTAATTTTTCATTCATTTCGGCTTGTTTTATTATTGTTCCTTCCTTTTTGTCTATAGAATCTGGTTCACTTATATTTTGAGATAGTCGACTAAGATCTTTTTGCAAACTGGATTGTTCAACAACAGCATTGTGAAGAGGTTTTTTAAGTTTTTATTGATCATCATCCTATTGACATATGTATATTTGTTAAAAAATAATGATGATTAAGTGACTATGATTCACATAATCATATAATTAATTGCATTATTTATTTTAGTACCTTATCTTTTCCAATTCTTCATCAAGTTCTTGAGCTTCAAAAATTAATCTTCACAATTTTTGTACAGGAGATGTATTCATATTCATTTGTATCTAAAACAGGACATTTAACATAAACTTTGTACATGTTTTTTTACAACAAGTTATACTATCAGGGAAATCTAAAAATATAAATAGCATAATATAATTAAAATCATATAATCAATGAAATAGTGATGTATATTTTTTTTATAGTTATATTCATATGTATATACCAGTTTCAGAAGCATTGATGATACTGCCCTTAAACTTATCAACAGCTTCACATACAGAAATTTTTTCTTAACTATATTTTCATTCAGTTCTTTTAAATAAAAAAGATACTCTAAAATTTTGAAAAACCTTCTTCTTATTTTAAAACAATTATAATAATAATAACAAAATTATTTACCCCCATTGTCTACAGCATCACTTTCTTCAGGTGTATCTGGAGATTCATAAACGTCTGGTTGGGTCTCCTAAATATCAGTTTAATCTGTTTCTATTATAATAAAATTTTGTTCAACAAGTGAGAACTTACAATGTCAGGAAGATTACTATATTTACTTGATAATTGAGACATTTTTTTAACACTTTAATTGATTAATAAACAGAGCAGGAAAGCCAACAGATAAAGGCTTAATATTAAAAAAAATGCAAGGTCAAACAATAAAATGTGTGGTATTTTGAACATTAATCATTTTTCATAGTTTAAATTAAAATAAATCAGATATATATATCAGATATGGAAAAAAAAAATGAATAATTTTTAATATTAAAGTTGCATCTACAAATAATTTTACTAACATTTTATTATTAAAAAATAAATGAATAAGAAGGGAACACCTTAAGAGTAAGCCTCGTTGTGTTATGAACTCTTCTTCTTAATATGTTTCAAATAAAAAGAAAGAAATCACAATCGCATAACTGTGCTATGACCAACAAAACCAAATCCGTGATCAACCAAAGTCTCAAAATAAAAGAAAAAAATCCAATGAGCTGAGAACAACTCATCTAATCCTTTTCTCTCTTTCTCTTCAACATAAGGAAGATTAAACGGATGGTTTATACCATATTATAGGTGACACTTTCTGTCATGTGTCCGAGGACTTTCCCCAAAGCAATTGAAATAATTTTAATGTGAGCTAATATATATATATATATATATTGCTCTGCATGTAGTGCTTTGATAGCGATTCTTTAAAATGTTCCCTCCAAGAAAATAAAAATAGTCATACAATTGGATGGAGTTTTGTAACATCACTTATTACAAATGTGGTGCGGATCATCTAGACAGGCCAATCTTTAAATTGCTAATAACTCTATATATTTGGATGTGGGGAAAAAAATACTAAAAAAAAGCCTTAGGGTTTGAAATTACATTTTATTACCCTAAAGATTGTGGTCATGTTTAAATTCATTCCATCCTCAGAAAAACAATTCAATCTTTCATATATTAATAATAGCATTAAGATAACAATTTATCAAATGCTTGTTTATGTTTGCCCCATTGCTCCTAAAAAGCACCCAACAATCCCTATTATAAGGGTAATACTTTTAAGGTAAAATATGTCATATGTAACATCCATGTTGTTAATTTTAAATGATAAAAAGAATCAGCTGCAATGTATAATATATATTGCGAGCATGCAATCCGAGTTTCCTAATTAATAGGTTATTTAATGCTCAACACACAGCCTACCCGCTGACTTACGGTTGATTCTATTGTTTGACACACAGCCTACCCACCGACTTATGGTCAAGTTTCCTTTGTTTATATATATAACGCACAGCCTACCCACTGACTTATGGTCATTGCCTTTATGTGACACACAGCCTACCCGTTGACTTACGGTCACTAGGTTATATTTAAATAATTATATCCCGAAGGCGTCCCATTGAGATGTATCTGAATAATTAAAAGGGTTCCCAACTAATAATTAAAGGTTGGCCAGACCATTAACCATTAGAAGGG
>CAUDNR010000671.1:5896-18978 GCA_958430865.1 Entrophospora sp. SA101
GATGCCTTTGGGATATAGTTAGTTAAATAACCTAGGGATCTTTTATCCAGGTGAGTAGGCCATAAGATAAAAGAAATTTTGACTACAAGTCAGCAAGTAGGCTGTGTGTTGAATGTAAATTAACCTATTAAATAGGAAACTGGGATTGCACACTTGCAATAAATATCCAAATGGGATACAAGTTTAAAACCAATTGGTTAGAGAAATGGACTGATAATATGTACCAAAAATTGTAAGTTTCACTTGTTTATATTTGCTTTACTTTTGACTTCTTTTACCCTTGTTTGTCATGATAGATTTATTAATCTTTTGGTTTATAGCATAACATGCTTTCAAATGCCAAAAAATGTATTGAATGATACAAATGCCAGTGAATATCAATACAGAAGCTGGTTTGTTAATTTATTGATGGAGGAATTGTTTTTAGATCTGGTCAAACTTAAGTTGAATACTTGATTGAATTTTTGTTTTATAAGGTTTACCACTTCATACCTTAATATGAATATTGTTATATATAGTTTATTTTAATAGTGGAGAAATTGATAATGAACAAAGAAAAATGCAAAGAGAGTTGACAGCACCACAAAAAGATTGTTCTGGAGGGTGGTATCATGATGGAATATTGACAATATATATACAGTCAAGCCTCATTTCAACAAATCTTGTTTCAATGAATTTTTGTTTCAACGAAGTTTGGTCTGGTCCCCCTTTTTTTATTAATTAAAAATTTTTGTTTCAACAAATTTTATATATATATACAGTGTGATTCAAAAAAAATGGTGGTCACAAAAATATTATGATTACATAACATAATTAAATAAAAATATATTCATTTGAAAGCTGATATTCTATTTTATTAAATAATAAGGAATTAATAAGAAATTCTGTCACCATTTTTTTTTAAAACTAATTCATATCTTCTTTTCATAGACATAATAATATTTTTAACCATCTCCTGGGGAATTTTCTCCCATTCTTCTACCATAAATCACTTCAATTCATCAACATTTCTAGGCATCCTTTTTTCAACATTATTCTTCATAATGTACCACATATTCTCTATTGGATTGAGGTCAGGACTGTTGGATGGCCAGTTAATCGTATTAATCTTATTTTCAGCAATGAAATCTTTGCAACACGTGCTTTGGATCATTGTCCTGTTGCAAACACCAGCTTCTACCATGCAACCTTCACACAGCAGGCAAAAGCTGAGTCTGCAATATGTTGATGTAATAAAGCCCATCCATAATATCAGTAAAACAAAATAATGGCATTTTACCTTTTAATGAAATCCATTACTTTTTGCCATGATTTCAGCAATCTGCGAACTGGTCTTTGTCCATCTTTGTGCCATCTACGAATTTTGTTACAAAAAATATCAAATGCTGTCTCATCTGTAAAGATTGTATGGCTCCAATCATCATTCAAATGAGCTTGTGCCCATGCTATTCAGGCTTCAAAGTGATGAGTGGTTAGCATTGGAGTTCCAATGGGCACAGAACTTCTGTAACCTTTTTTTTTATGTGTTGCCAAACAGTAGGTTGTGAAATAGACACATTATGTGTTACTTGGAGTTTAATTGCAAGTTTGTGTGTCGAAATAGCAGTATTATGACAAACAACTTGCCTGATGGAATGTGACAGATTTTGTGTAACCTTTGATGGATGACCATTCCCACCTTTATGTTCAATAGAACCAGTTTCTTTTAGTTTTTTTTAAGTTGTTCTTGAGGGATGTTTGTTTTTCATATATTTCTTTTGGTGAATGGATACCATTCATCCAAAAATGAAAAATAGTTTTACGTTGTGCTTCTAATTTGCATTAACCATTTTTTACAAAGCTTAAAAGTTAAAAGGTAAAGAAAAGACAATGTAATAACATACACGAATATTGATTATCATGTAAACAATCATATCCAATCATATTTATCATATAAGTAAACGGTAAATTTTTTTAACAGGTTCAAAATAAGCAACCACCATTTTTTTTGAATCACACTGTTTATATTGTGTTACAACGAATTTTTTTGGTGGGATTTTTGTAGCATGGTGGACATTCCTTTTATATTATTTATATTTTTTTTATGTGTATGAGAACAAGTTTATTTAATATCATATTATTTTTCCATTATATTATTGTCAGGCACGAGATGTTTTTGAAGAAGGTATAAAGAATGTGATGACAGTAAGAGATTTCACGCAGATATTTGATACTTATGCACAGTTTGAAGAGACAATAATGGAAACAAAAATGCAAGAAGCAGCAACTCGCGCAGAAAATAATGATGATGATCCTGAAGAAGATTTAGAATTGGATCTTAGACTTTTGAGATTTGAGCAATTGATGGATCGTAGACCATTTTTGGTAAATGATGTACTTTTACGACAAAATCCTAATAATGTTCATGAATGGGAAAAAAGGGTTTCATTGTGGAAAGACAATAAAGAACAGGTGTGTCAAAAAAAATCAAAGTAATTAAATTTGATCATAAATTCCAAAAAAAAAAAAAAAAAATTAATTAATTAATTAAATTTTGTAATGCAAACTTACAATAGATTGTTGAAACATATAACAAGGCAATTTTAACAATTAATCCTAAAAAAGCCACAGGAAAATTGCATGAGTTGTGGGTTAACTTTGCTAAATTTTATGAAGAAAATGGTGATATAGAAAGTGCTAGAATAATATTTGAAAAAGGGACTCATGTTGACTTTAAAAATGTAAATGATTTAGCAACGTTATGGTGTGAGTATGCTGAAATGGAATTACGGAATGAGAATTATGATAAAGCAATTGAGGTTATGGGCCATGCTACAATTCCTCCCCGTAATCCAAATGTAGACTTTCGTGATGAGGTAAATATTATAAATAATATTGCATTAGTATCGATGATCATAATGTTATTATTATTGTTTATTATTTTTATTTATGTATATTTATGTATTTGTATATGTGTGTGTGTGTATATATATAGAGTTTATCAGTACAATCACGTGTTTTTAAATCGATTAAACTTTGGTCATTCTATGTTGACCTTGAAGAGAGTATTGGTACGATAGTATCAACAAGAGCAGTATATGATCGAATGTTGGAATTGAAGATCGCGACACCACAAATTGTAATCAATTATGCAGCTTTTTTGGAAGAGAACAATTATTTTGAAGAAAGTTATAAAGTGGGTTAATAAATATATTATATAATTTCATTATATTTAATAATTTAATAAATTTTACAATCATTTAATAATTAAAAGATATATGAACGTGGTATTGAATTATTCAATTATCCGATTGCATTTGAGATTTGGAATTTATATTTGACCAAATTTGTTGCCCGATATGTAAGTATTTTCTTTAATGAATATTTTCACGAATTTACTCATACTCGCTCACTTATAATATACGCACACACATATATAGAAAGGTTCCAAATTAGAGCGAGCAAGAGATTTATTTGAACAGGCTCTTGAGAAATGTCCACCAAAACATGCAAAAACATTATATCTTATGTATGGTAAATTAGAGGAGGACTATGGATTGGCAAGACATGCAATGCGAATTTATGATCGAGCAACAAATGCAGTTGCTGATGAAGATCGTTTTGAGGTATATTGTTTTATTAATTCACTTACATTATATTGATATTCGTTAATTTCATATTTATTCATATTATATTTATTTATTCATTTTATTTATTTGTTCGTTCATTTATAGGTCTTCAATTTTTATATTGCCAAAGCAAGTTCAAACTTTGGTATTACTTATACGCGAGAATTGTATGAACGTGCCATTGAAGTATTACCTGATAGGGAAGCAAAAGATATGTGTTTGAAATATGCAGAGGTTGAATGTAAATTGGGAGAAATTGATAGAGCAAGAGCTATATATGCTCATGCATCACAATTTTGTGATCCTAGAGTAATTATTGCAATATATATTTATTTGATATTGATATTATATGTGTGCATAATTCTTACAATAAATAATAATTTTTAGACAGTGCCATCATTTTGGCAACTTTGGCATGATTTTGAGGTTAAGCATGGAAATGAAGATACATTCAAAGAAATGTTGAGGATTAAACGTAGTGTACAAGCTCAATATAATACAGAAGTATGTGAGAGAAACGTGTGTGTGTACATACACATAAATATAAATATAAATATATAAAATATTCTCACACATCATTATTCTAGGTTAACTTTATATCGGCTCAAATTCTTGCTACTCGTCAAGCTCATCAAAACACAAAAGATAAACCATCCAACACAGAAGCAGATGATCATTCTACTACTACACTTGACCCAATGAAATTAGCAGAAAAAGAAGCTCTTCTTGAAAGCAATTTTACAAGAGCCGTTGCTTTTGTTTCGTATGTATTTTAACACTATCATAATAATCATAAATAAATAAATGTTTGCTTACATTACTATTATTGTGTAGATCTTCGACAACTTTAGAAGATGATGAATCCATTTCTAAACAACTTGCGAATCCTGATGAAATTACTATGGATGATGATGATGATTTATAAATACACTTAAAGATTACTCTTTAATAGATTCAGATAATAACAATATTATTAATAAATGTTTTTTGTATTCAAAATGAAATTTATCAATTGTTTTTAATCGATACAACATATTATTAATTAAGCTTAAGTGTCAGATTTATGCAAAACAGAGATCATTTTTCTTTGTCACTCTGCAAGCTGTTATTAATCATTCTGAGTACAGTTCTGATGTTTGAATTTTCAATAGTAAGTTTTATATATATAAATACTAAATAGGCCTTGAATATCAATGCAATAAATAAAAAAAATCGAAACAATAATGCCTACAAAGATTGACTAATTAATGAAATTTTGATCATCTATATTTTGATCATCTATTATTTTGATCATCTATTATTTTGATTTTCGAAGTATTTATTTTTCGGATACCAAAATTGGTCTATCATAAAATTTGTTGTTGTTATCCATATCAGCGTTGATCATCAAATAACAATAAGGGAATTCCGGAATTAGGATAAGCCTGATTTGGAAAATAAATTAAATAAATAAAACGCAATCATTGAAATCAAACATATTTATAACTATTTTAGCTAGTCTGTCGATCCTTCATTATTTAAATGAATGAATCATTTTATTTTTATTTTCAAACGCGTGTATAACAAGTTATCCACGTTTATTGAAAAAAAATTTTTGAAAGAAAAAAAATTACATAAATATAAATCGTATACATTCTTTAATTAAATTCATATATATATTTTTTTTTTTTTAAAAAAAAAGTCACTGGTTGACAAACCCAAATTTTTTCCTCGTAAATATATCAATATCAATATAATAATTATTTTTAACTTTCTTTAAAAATGAAGGGTTCAACTAAAAATAGCAATAATAATAATTCGGTTTCACATAAAGGGAAAAAAAATTCTCTTCAATATAAAGGAAGTCAAAAAAGCAAGAGCAACAACAAGGACAGCATTAATAATAAAATCACCAGCATTGGGAATAATAATGATAATCTCGTTATTACAACGACAACAACAATTGTGGATAGTATTAAAATGACTAATGCTAACACAAATGCTGACGTTGATTCCAATGTTAATAATATTGATATTGAACATAATAAATTTTTTCCGCCATCTTTTACAAAAAATAAATCTCCACCTAAGTTTAATAAAAACTTATTGAAAATTCCATCAACTAAATTACCAACTCCTTCGATAACACCAAAATCTCCTTGTTTTGTTCATTCTTATTTAAATGATTCGTTACTTTCCACACCTTTATCTGAAATTATTACTAGGTGTGATAATAACGAACCAACTGATTATTCTGAATTGGCTGAAACTGCTGTTGGCGTAAGAGAAATCGCTAAAAGATTAGGTAATAATAAATTTTATTTTTAATAGTTAATTTAAATTTATTCATCTAAATTAATTAATTAATTATTTTAATTATTAGGTCAAGCACGTATTCAAAGTCCAATGAAGACAGTAATGATTGTAACAAAACCAGGTGATGATAAACTAATTGGCTTGACACGTGAATTAGCAATGCATTTAATTTCTACTCCAAGATTTGGTAAAGACCATGGTGTCACAGTATATGTTGATAAATCTTTAAAAGATATGAAAAAATTTGATTTCGAGGAAATGCTAAAAACTTCTCATTTGGCCAAAGATTATTTGAAATTTTGGACAAATGAATTATGTGCTACTAGGCCTGAAATTTTTAACTTTGTATTGACGGTAATTTTATTTTAACATTATTAATTGATGAATTAATTGATGAATTGATATTAACATACTAATTCATTCATTCCATTCATTTCAAATTTGTTTATTAATAAACAGTTAGGTGGTGATGGCACAGTGTTGTATACATCTTGGTTATTCCAAAAAGTTGTTCCTCCCGTTTTACCATTTCATTTGGGATCTTTAGGATTCTTAACAAATTTCGATTTTCAAGATTATAAAAACCATTTAACAAATGTTATGGAAAAAGGAATACGTGTAAACTTACGTATGAGATTCACTTGTACAGTTTACAGAAATGTAATAAATAACAAAAGCAAAAGAAAAAACAAAAAGATTGATAACAGTAATAATAATAATAATGACAACGAGAAAAGTATTCATGAACATTCTTTAACATTTCAACCATCTGAAACCTTTGAAATTTTAAACGATTTGGTTGTAGATCGTGGTGCTGGTCCTTATATGAGTTTATTAGAATTATTTGGTAAATAAATTAACATCATCATCATTTTTATTTTATTTTTAGATTATTAGTAAAGCTTGATTAATGTTACAAGTAATATAACTTTTATGTTACATCTTCTTGTTTATTATTATTATTAGGTGATGATGAACATTTGACAACTGTACAAGCTGATGGCTTGGTTATTTCAACACCTACAGGGTCTACTGCTTATTCCGTTTCAGCTGGTGGATCCTTGGTGCATCCTGAAATTTCTGCTTTATTAATGACACCTATTTGTCCACATACATTATCTTTTCGACCAATGTTATTGCCCGATTCAATGGAATTAAAGATATACGTTCCGTTCAATAGTCGTAATACTTCTTGGGCTAGTTTTGATGGTAGAAATAGAGTTGAGTTAAAGCGTAAGTTATATGTGTGTGTGTGTGTGTGTTATTTAATATAATTGTAAAATTATTAACACAAATAAATAAATAACCAAATATCTATTTATAGAAGGAGATTACATAAAAGTTACACCATCAAAATTTCCATTCCCTACCGTATGTTTAAAATCTCAATCACAAGATTGGTTTACCTCAATATCAAGATGTTTAAAATGGAATGAACGTGAACTTCAAAAGGGCTTTGTTGTAGTTGAAGAAGAAGAAACATCATCAGATGAAGATGAGAGTGTTTATTTTGATGAGGAAGATGAAGAACCAGAAGAAATGGAATTATCATCATCATCATCATCATCATCATTATCATTATCATCATCATCGTCATCATCATCATCGCCATCATCATCATCGCCTCCTTCATCTCCTATAGAGGATAATAATAAAGTTAAATTTTATGATCGAGAACAATTTAAAGAATCATTTAATAATAGTAACAACGACAATCAAATCAACATCATCAACGATGATAAAAACAACGATAATGATTTTATTTTTTCAATAAATGATAATGATAATGAACCAACAAAAATCGATAAAAATAACGAAAAAAATTATTATTCATCATCCACGACAACAATTGTACTCGCCAACAATTCAACTAATATTAATAATGAGGAAGAGTGGAAAGTTGTTACTCGTGGTAGAAATGGTAGAAATGGCAGAAATAAGAAAAAAATGATATAATTTAATTAATTAAAATATATTACACATACACACCACACCATACCACACACTCAAATAGATTGTTTTGTATTATATTCATGTAAACGATAATTTGAAGTTTTAGATTTTACATTGGTTATTTTAGATTATTTATTTTATTTCTATGTTTGATATACACGCACGTATATTTTAATTTATTCATATTGTAAAATGTCAGTCATTCAATATTTTTATTTATAGAGCATTTTTCTTTAAATATAAACTTTTTTTCTTTAAATATAAACTTTTTTTTCTTTTTTAAATATTAACTTTTTTCTTTAAATATTTATTTATTTAATTTATAATTTTTTCAACTTGTAGATATTTGCTTGTATATTATTATTTTTCTAATAAAGAAATTTCTAATGTCACAAATACATTTTTGTCCTCTTAGGTAAAATTGAATTGAATAAAATTAACATCAAACTTCTACACACCTTTTTTTAGCAATTCAAAATAACTATTTATTGGTTTATAAAAAAAATAACTACTTTTCTTACACAAAGGAAATTGAATTTGGAGTAATGTAGCAAGTACAATGTCTTGTAGGAAAGTAGCACTTTTAAAAACAACTGAAATCGAAGTTGTAAAATTCTCGAGCAGATCTTTACAAACCTTGTCAAGAATTTGAATATGGCGAAACAAAAATAAAATTTCAATATGTTTTTTAAAGTATTTGGGAAATTCTCCCCAAGTTGAGAGTAAGTATAGCCGGAATTTGTCTAACATTTAGGATGGAGGATCTGACAGGCTTTTAGTGTCTCCTTCCGATCAGAGAATAAAACGATGGGGAATATTCGAGAAACTAGTTTCGCTTGATACTTGCCTTAAGTATAAATTTTATAAATAGTTCTCTTCCATCGTTTGACTGCGTTGGATGTTGTTGACCATCTTAAACTATTAAACGACCTTGAAATGTGGAGTGTTGTAGTTCGATTCTCAACTTACACAAACTCACCAATCTCCATTTTGTAAGCAATGTTGATGTTTAACATTAACGTTATCTTAAAAACTTGTCGCAAATAAAGAACAATAGTAATAGATGTAATTTGTTTAGATAACATGTACTCCATATTAAGAGAGTTCCCAGAACCTTTAGAACATATTAATATAAATAACTTTGTATCCACATGACAATAATATATAATAAACCTACCTATTTTGTTAGCGAGGAATTGTGTAGTGAAGATCTTACTATTACGGATCATCAATAGAGAGAGATTGGTATTGTTTATCGAAATATCGTTTTGGTTTACTAGGGAGCGGTTATACCAATTATAGCGAGATAAAAACATCAACAATAATATATTGATAAATTAATTTCCCTATCAGTCACAAAAAAAGATTTTTAAAAAATGTAAAAATAACTTTAACTCAAATGATAACAATGACATTATACAAGTAGTAACAGTATTGAATACGGAAAAGATAAAATAATATCAAATAAGATAATAATTTAAATCCAAATGTTACAAATGATGATGCTTAAAGCTCCAAACAGGCGGCTTAAGGCAAACCCGAGATCGACCCGAAAATTTCGGGTTGGTTTCGTGTTGATTTCGAGTTAATAAGAAAATTTTGCGATTTACATTGATTTAGATAAATTTATCTAAATCTTATTAATTAAATATAAAAGGCGAAACAGTTATAAGCCCGCAATTGGTGTTGTGCGTGGAACACGATTCGTGATGTAAGAGATGCAATGCAAGTCGTAATTCGTGATGCAGGGCATACAGTGTGTTTCAAAAAAAATGGCGCCAAAATGTAAATTTATTTATTTTAAAAATTTTCGCATGACAAAAAACGATTGGGTATCTTGTTTGAATGATAATAAATACTTGTATATATGTTTTATTACATGCGTTTGCAACAGGATAGCGATCCAAAACACACATCACGTGTTACAAAAACCTTCATTTTTGAAAAAAGAATTTGTATAATAGACTGGCCATCCAACAGTCCTGACCTTAATCCCATTGAAAATATCATAAAAAATAATGTTGAAAAAAGGATGCCAAGGAATGTTGATGAATTGAGATATTTATGGTTGAAGAATTCCTCAGGAAACAGTCAAAAATATTATTATGTCTATGAAACAGAAAGAAATGTGAGTTGGTTTTAGAAAAAAAACAGCGGTATAATTTCTTATTGATTTTTTTTATTTAATAAAATACTTAATAAGCTTTCAAATGAATCTAGCTTTGTTTATCTATCTTGCATAATTGTTGAGATATGTGATTTTTTGTGTACGCCATTTTTTTTAAACGCACTGTAATTCACGACACGAGACTAGTGGTCAGAACTAAATCATAGTTTTAGCAATTTTGGTTTAGGCCTAATTTTGCCATGAAAATTTTCTGACTGTGAGAGAAAACCAAACAGACAATTAAACCCTACTGTTTAATTCCGACCACAAAGGCGTTTATCAAAAAAGAATGAATTCGTTTTATTATAAAAATGTTTATTATTATTACAAACGAAAAAGTGACAATCTTTTTTTTTAAAATTAATCATTTTTGTATATATATATATATATATATATATATATACACATATATATAAGTAAATAATAAAAATAATGCTAAAAATAAAATTATTAAAAACGAGAGACTATTAATATGTCAACATCTCCTATATACGATTGGACAGCACCTCGATAAATCCGTTTTATTTATCACAATATAAAACTTTGCTCATAGGTTCGACAATTTAAAAGTTTAGGCAACTTTTAAGTTTCGACACTAGTTTAGGAGCCTAAACTCCTAATTTCTGCGGGTGAAACTATTTCTATTTCGGATTTGCTAAAACAATTTCGGCTATCATCATTATACAAGACACAATTCGCGATGTGTGTGTGAATTAATTCAAATTTTAACCACACATAAAACTCTCTATTTATTACATGAAAACTTTTTAATTTTTTAATTTGACGCAAGTTGAGCATGTTTCATGACAATTTATTAGCTAACAAACCCTTTTGGCTATGAAACATTGATATCACATTGAAATTAAATCAGTTGTATAAAATTATGATAAATTTGAGACTCTTAATTACAATTCAATAATTTGACCTCAAGTATAATTGGTACAGTCTAAAAAATTTCCAGGTTTTGGATTAGGTTTAAGTTTTTTAATTTAGTCCAAACTGATGGAATCTTCTTAACCAAACTTTTTCAATGAGTATCCATAGTCAGACTTGGCACAGCAGGGTTGACAAATTGACTGGTCCATTGTCATTAATAAATACCAAATATGGTTAAAATGTTATACTAATGGACCCAATGGATCACCAATAGACCACGCATTTGCCAACCTTGTGGCATAGAAGTGCTATTGCTTTGCAACACATCATCTTACAGGAGTTTCTGTAGGAATCAACCAAAAAAACCAAGACCTATCTACAAATTATATTGCGAGATAGTAAAATGGAGTCTGATATAAATATATATGCAGCCCAGATCGGTTGGTGATTTTGATGGTAGAAAGTAGAAATTAATTACAGCACTCATTATTAAAAACATAAGTGTAACACCCCTTTACAACATATGTTGGGCATGGACAATAGAAAGGGACCAAACGTCAAAAATCATGATTTTGAGTTAATGACATTCTTATATGTAATTCGCTACGAGGATTAATTTTAGCTTAGAAACAATACCCACATTACTTAATAAAATTTTGAGATATTTTCTGTTAAAGTTTTTAAAAACAATTGTAAATTACTTGAAATGTAGATCTTTTTTTCCGATTTTCTCAAAATCATGATTTTTGACGTTTGGTCCCTTTCTATTGTCCATGCCCCATGTAACCCCTTTATGACAGTGTCAAAATACTTTGGGTTGCATGTATAGATATAGATATGAGGTCCTAGTTTTTGTTGATCACAGAACCAACTTACTGCAGAAGTCATGTGATACTACAAATGTTGGGATGATCGTTGAACAATTTCTGGTAATACCCCGGGTCCTTTTCTGGTTTAAGCATAGTTAAAATTGAAATCTACCGATTAAAATAATTAAAATCAAGCCAAAATCATGTGGCTGACAAAAATACTTTGAAAAATGATTTGGAATACCATTTAATATCCTTATTAACAAAGAAAATAACTTGTAAAGAATGTTAATGTTATTTATCCTATAACTTTCTTAGTCACCAAAAATGAAATATGTAGATTTGGATGTTATGACTGAAATAAACAAAACTCAGAGCAACTTTATTATTAATAAAAGCCCAAACTAAATTCCGCTCAGGAAAAACTATTTTTTGTTCAGAAGAGAAGTATATTATTAGTATTATTATACAAAATTTGAGGTGATATAAATAAGTGGTGGTATACCAGTTTTTTATGTGGTACTTTTTTGATTTTATAATACTCTTCACATATAAATTGCTGATCTTTTTTTTTGAAATTCTTCTTCATAAAATTTCTACTTTAATTGCATCTTGCAGAAATAAGATAGGGTATGATGTTTCTGAACACATTCCAATTTTAGTAATCTCCCAAAATTTGTGAAAAAAAAATCATGATCCTTGGGCTTGAAGAGAACTAGTGTTCCATGTTGCAACCCAAAAAAGGAAACAAAATGGTTGTAAAGGTGGTTGCAATCATTTTTTTATATGATGCAAAGATGGTAGCAACCATCATCAAGAGTTGCAGCTGGTATTCTTAGGCATAATCAATTTGGTTTTCATAACAACATAAGATTTTCTTCGCCAGGTTTATCTTGAGGCATTGGAGCTTTCATAATTTAATTTGGTTACCAAACATTTTCAACATAATAGTCATGACAATAACAATAAAAAAGATAAAGATAATAGTCATTGAATTAAAGAAAATATATTTTTTCTTCAAGTGAGTTGTAAAAAAAAAATATTTAAAGTATCTAAATAATTAAAAGATTCTATTTATTAAAGGGTGATCCTATATATACAGGACCCTTCTAATTTGTAGGGATGGGAACAGTTCGGTTCGGTTCAGTTTATAAACTGCCAGTTTGGCTAGTGAACCGCACTGACTGGCGGTTTACCACCATGGTTCAAACTCAAGTTTAACTGCAGTTTTATAATTTTATTGGATCTATTTTTATAAAATGAAAATTTTTTTTTTAAAAAACAAATTATTTGTTCTGACAATTAAAGCTATTTTAAACACCACTACTATCTATTCTCTTCATATTTGCTTGTACTTTAAATTGTTTGCATCAA
>CAUDNR010000672.1:0-15449 GCA_958430865.1 Entrophospora sp. SA101
AGTATTTTAAACTGTATAAAAAAAATTGAAATCAATTGTGAAAATCCATTCCTTATATAGGACGTTCCCTCCTGTTGCTTCGGTCGCGACAATGTAAAGTATTGTAACGCACGCGTTACACATAAAATAATCTTGTATCACAGTGCCTTCCTTAAAGAAAAACGTTATTATACTAATAAAGCAAACAATTTATTACATGATAGTACTATAATTCTTGGGTTCCATGGTAGATCTGATATAAATTAATTTCATATTATTATTACTTTTATATGTGAGTAGTTCTATATATCATCTAATATTAAGAGGATAACAAATGGAAGATTTTAATAATCACATTACTAAATTTTGATCCCTGAAATTCTTGGTAATACCAATGTTCACTTTGTCTGGTTTTGTTGTCAAGCATGCCTCAAATAAAAATTTTTTGGCCGGAAAAAATAGAGTATCTTTTGTGCACTGATACTGAAAATATGTTTTCCAATACATTCTATCAGTTTAGCATAATACTTTTTAGTGTTCTTGCCTATACATAGAATGGTAATTATTTTGCCAAAAACGTAATACGTAAATACGTAATACTAATACATAATTACGAAATTAATTACGGGTGACGAAATCAATTACGAATGACGAAATTAAATGACACCTATTATTTATCTCGTTATACTAGTATAATGACATACTTTTTTTAGAATTATAGAATTTATTCTGTTATAATGACATGTCAGTATAACGGGAGAACCAATTAAAATCATTCTAATCATTTCTGAAACATAAGGAACTAAAACTTATGCCGGGATCAAAATGGACCAGTATCATGGAAAATTCTGATAACACTTCTGTATAATGCTGGTCAATTTTGACCCGGCGTAAGTTTTAAATTTCCTGATAGAATTGAATGAAATAAAAAAAAATATATAATAAAAATAAAATTACAAAATCACATGATAATGATTCTCATATGACTTCTATATGAACTCCCGTTATAATGACATTCTCGTCATATTGACATTTTTTGATATTTCCAATAATTAATTCGTTGTTATTCATAATTAATTTCGTCGCCCGTAATTAGTTTCGTCACCCGTAATTAATTTCGTCACCCGTAATACGGTAATTAATTTCGTAATTATGATTTTAAAGAGGAAAATGGTAATTAATTACGATAATTACGTATTATGTACTTACGGTAATTAGGCAATTACCATCCCATGTATAATGTTAACAACGGTTTGCATAGAAAATTTTCACAATAGTAATTAATTCGTCGCCCCTAATTAATTACGTAATTACGTTTTTAAAAAGTGAAAGTGGTAATTAATTACGTTAATTACGAATTACGTATTTACGGTAATTAGCTAATTACCATATCGTGTATAGTAATGTCTGGTGATGGGTGGTTAATAACTATATTAATAACTTAAAATTAGTGTTATTATTAACCAAGTTATTAACTTTAAACAAAAGGATTGGTTACCTTCTCTTTAATCAAAGGAACTATACAGCAAATATTGTGCAAGAAGCAACAACAATTTTTTTCAGAAAATAATAGCAATCAATGTTTTGATGAATTTTTAAAACAACAACATTTTTGATCAATGATTCAAAATCCCTTGCATTTTTGGAAATCAGTAAAAATGCAACACCCAAGTCGCAATTCATCCTCTCTCTTTACCTGCAGCTTCAGTGATGCGAGCATTTCTGGTTTATTATGGCATCAATTCATACATCAAAACGTAATTGCCTTACAAATACTCGTGCTTCAAAAATTGCAAAAATCAAATGGCATTCATTTACTACAAAATCGTCAAATAATCTAAGTCAAACTCCAATACCTAACAATTGATGCTAATATAAATCCTGAATTTGAATAAATGAAGTTTCGCAAGATGAAGTGGAAGAAAATAGGATAGAAATTGAAATTAATGCATAGGATTTAATTGCAATGTTTAGAAGAAACCCTTCTTTTAATTTTATATTATTTACATGCTCAAATTGATTTTTCAATAATTAAAATACTAATAAAAACTAACAAATAATCGCTTTTGAGTAATATATTTTTTTGTTATATATAATAATATTCGTGTGTGTAACCGATTCATTGAATTCGATGAAATTCATCGAGCCATCATTAATTTTATATTATTTACATGCTCAAATTGATTTTTCAATAATTAAAATACTAATAAAAACTAACAAATAATCGCTTTTGAGTAATATATTTTTTTGTTATATATAATAATATTCGTGTGTGTAACCGATTCATTGAATTCGATGAAATTCATCGAGCCATCATGGGTATCACATGTAATTCCACATATGCCCATAATAATAATTTTCTTTTCAACTTTAAAACCTTCTATTCTTTTGCGACCTTTTTTTTTTTTTTCAATAAAAATGCATATGAATCCGTGCCGTTATAATAATAATTATTATTATGTGTTATTATATCGCATATATAATAATATATTTTAATTATACGTTATAGTTTATAAATTATAATTTATTTTCTCGAGAATCAGATCAAAATAACAAAGGAAAAAAGAAAATGTTTAGATTTTGTAATAATAAAATTTCAATTATTAAAGAATTTTCATCATCAATTCCAATTATTTTTATTAAAAATGATACAATATCAAGATCAACCAAATTAAATAGAAAATTTATCACAAACAACACCAACAATAAAGACTTAATTTTCACAAATAATAAAAATCAATTAAAATCTTCTTCCCAATTATTTAACAATAGTAAATTTTTGAATAAAAAATTTTTTTTCTTCTTACCATCTGGATATCCTTATGATGAAATCCTCGATGTTCATGAGATTTTAGAAACTTATTCAGGTAAACATAAAAAACTAATACTATTTGTTTTTTTTTATTCCATAATTAATATTTTTTCGTCCTTAAATAGATAAAGCTCTGGATGATCCACAACAAAAACATTATCATCTTAATAGTAATAAACCAATCAAGGGAGACTCACCAAATCAAAAATATCATGGTAGTTTAGCTGATCTTAACATTAATCGAAGTCCTGGAAACCTTGAAAGTAGTGATGCTAAAAACAATCCCAGAGGTAGCCCTGGAGGAATAAGTGGAGGTGGTATGAGAATTAGACATGACCGTCGCAATTTTAGAGTTTTTATTGATACCTTATTTACTCCACGTGTAAAAGATGCAGTATTCAGTACTATACTTGGATTGACTGTCATTTTTCTAGGCGGTGTCTTGTATCAATCATGGTATTAAATTGTTTAATATTAATGTTATTAACCTTAATAACACTATTATAATTATTGACTATATATATATATATTGCAGGTATGAGTGGCATGAAGGTCGTAAAGTATTAAAAGCATTCACCGATTCACTACCCTCGCTAAGACCAAAAATGAACTACCTAGAGAAAGATGAATACAAGAGTTTGTTTCATGCAATAGCAGGTGATACAAAAGGAATATATTATTTGTTGGTGGGGGAGAATGGGACAGGAAAATCACAAATTGTGTTTCAGGCAATGGATAGATGCAATCAGTTTGGTATAGTGTTTTGTGAGGCTCATTCAAACCCGGAAATATTTAAAGTACGATTGGGTAGATCGTTGAATTATACTTATAGAGAAGATTATATTGGTGGATTGTTTGCTAGAGAAGCTCCGGAACGAGGTAATTAATTAAATTTTTGGTGAATTCTGAATTTTTTCATAAAAAAATCCATGTCTCAAGCCAAAAAAATTTAGGCTCAGCATTGTTGGATATTGAGAAGGCGCTGAATGTTGTTGAGGAGGCAGCATACAAATATAAAGGCAAGTATGATAAACCACTTGTGCTCATAATCAACAATATTCATTCGTTAAAAGATGATGAAGATGGTGAAGATATGTTGGAATTGTTACAACAAAGAGCCGAATCATGGGCTTCAAGTGGTGTTGTCACTATGATATTTAATACTGATGATCATTGGGTTTATGAAAGGATGAGTAAATAAATAATTATTTTTTTAATCAGTTGTTTAATTGTTAGTTATCAGAAGATAGACAATTCTAATTAGTTAATTAATTATATATCATACATATGTGTGTAGGAACAGATGACTCACATATGGAGGTTATTAAAGTGCATGATTTAAATAAAGATGAGGCAATTGAATTCCTGAAAGATAAAAGAAACGGACGTGAACCTGAAGAAGTATTGGAGAAAATTGTGGATGAATGTGTTGGCGGTAGACTATTATATTTAAATAAATTGGCTAAAGCAGACGACGTAGATTTATTTGGTAATATATCGTTTAGATTATCATTATTAATTATCCTTATTAATTATATATTAATTTTCCCACAAAACAAAAATTATAGAGGCAGCAAATAGATTAAAGGAAGAACAGAAAACTTGGCTGATAAATTTGATTGGTTTAATTCCAAATTTTGATGGATTAGAAATTGAATCACAACGATATGCAGTAGCAGCTTGGAAATTGATTCGAGAACTAGTTCGTTCACCAACCAAAACTATTTCGATAATTGAAGGTAGATCAATAATTGGTAATTCAAGATATTTGAAGAAATTGGATCATGATGGAATAATAATGATTGATCAGGACAATCAGATAAAACCAGACTCACAGATTAGTTATGATATTTTCGAAGAGATGATCCAATCGCCGGATTTCAACAAGATATTGAAAAAAGTTGATCAGAGATTAATGAAAGCTGATAAAATTATTTGGGATAATGGAAATAAATGGTGGAAATTTTGGTGATAAAGAAATAATATTTGTTGTTCGTGTGTAACAAGATGATTTCGATTTTTTTTTTTTTTTTTTTTTACAGAGAACAAGCATCAATCAATTATATTAATAATAATAAAATTACAAAAATGAATTTTATTGTTTGCTGCTGCCGATTGCTATTACATTAATATTATTTGGTTACTGTCTTTGTTGTAACAATAACATATTTCATTGTTCCAATATAACAATAATAGTACACGTAATTATTGAATAGTATTAGATATACAATGTAACAAAATTTAGATTTAAATTATACAGATTTTGTTATTCTTGAAGGTGATAGTAATGATAATGAAGAAGATAATAATAATAACATGGTAGCTATAAGTGATATATTTGGTCCATACGCGTTAATTGTTAAAAAAGTATGCAATAGATGTAAACATATAGTAAAAAATTATCAGGACAAAAACGGAAAATTTTGTGTAATTTTAGTAGACTTGTATTGATTTCATACATTTTAATATAAAACAATTGATAAGAAGCAATGAAGAGAATTTAGATAATTTTAGACAAACAACATTCTACAAATCATTTAATAGACTTGAGATTGTGTTAATTAGTATTGAAAAATTCATTTATAGAATTTCAGATTATGGAATTGTTAGAATTTTTTGGATCTTGAACATTCTAAGAAATGTGGAATTGGTTTGTAAAGGATTACAATTTAAGGATATGACAAATTTTATATTTCAACAAATTAAAGAGTTACTTGACAATCATTTCAATGAAATGTGGACATTATGTATGGATTTTCAGAAGGTAATTGATTAATTGTGTTTGTGCATTCATTATTTGTTTATGTTTCTAGCTAGGAAACCAATCACTTTTTTTATAGAAATGAGATATAATTGATACAAGCAGATTGATATTAGTGAAAACATTACAGGAATCATTTAAAAAGAAAAATTCAGAGGTCCAAACACTACTAAAAAATCTACTAAGAATAAATAAAGATGATATAGAAGATTGTGGCAAATCGAAACTATTTCGACCATTTGCAGATCTGGTCGAAACTGATTTTTACTATGCAGTTGCCTCAAGCCGAAACATTTCAACTTTGGGTTTTTAATTTCGACGAAGATTGAAGAAATGAAATTCCTAGAAATAAATAATCTAAAAGTATTATATTAATAAAAAGTTTTAAACTAATATTTCATCGCCAATAATCGACGTTGGTCTCAACTATTTTGAAGAAACGAAAGTCAAAACCAAGATTAAAATTTATATAGGTTTGATAAGGGCCTCCACATGAACTAAATACAATTTTGGTGTCTTCGAGTAGAATTATTATACTAATGTTATGGCCTGAATCCGAAATCAGTTATTATCTTGTTTAACTTCTCAACACTCCCTGCTCGATGGGTTGAGAATTATCACCCTGAAATACCCATAGTCCAGACACTCAAGAAAAGGCAATAGGTTTTCTTTGAGCATCTTTTCATATTCTTAATCTAATACTGCCCTCAACTCGTATCTGATGTCTGGAAAAGCAACCCATATCATTATGTAAATCATTATGGAAAACAATTATTACTTAATGCACAACAAAAGTGACTGCGATAATAAAACTTTAGATCTTTCGATTTTAATTATTCTTCAAAACTTGGTCACATCTATCACAAAGTTCTCCTTCGTTATTAGCAGAAAAAATCCAACATCTTGGACACTTGTATAAATCAGCTTTTTTTACCTGAATTTTAAATAATCCCTTTACATTATCAATTTTTTTCAAACCATCAAACTCTTCTTTAGTTACTGGTGGTTGTAAATTGTCAGTCGCTGCTGATGGATTGAATGAATTGAGTGTTGTATTTGATGTGATAAATATTGAATTTAATTCTAATTCTTTTTTTTAAAATGAAGAATTTTTTATTTATTAAGTATTTATTTTGGAGGGGTTTTTTTTAATAATAAGTAATGATGATAATGGCGACAAATAAAATTTTACCAACCGTGCTTTTTTATTAAGTTATGCAAAGGTGATGGTGTCACATCTAATTCAATGGTAGCTTCTAAAGAACTTCTTATCAGCCTTTTATAATCAAAATAACGTTATTATTAATATATAACTTTTTTAAATAATAAATTTTTTTTTAAAAAAAACATACTTATTCTTTCTAGCATTTTCCAATGATTGATTCACTTCTGATCTCAAAACTTTTAAGACATTCCATTCTTCTTGAATCTTTAAATTATTCCAGTTCTCATCCTATAATAACAAAACAAATGATAGTAATGATAGTAGTCACGGGATAACAAATGATGATGATGATGATGATGATGATGATTTAATAATAAAAATAATTTTTACCAAATTATACCATCCTAATTTAAATACACTTTCATATTCTGTCGAATTACAACTTTTAAAATTTTCATAAACTTCTTCTGCTAAATGTGGAACTATTGGAGCCAATGCAATTGTGTAAACGTTTAAAATCTTTGATGGTATTGTAAAAAAAGTATAAGAAAGTTACTATTATGTAGAGCCGAAATAAAAGCAATTGTTAATAAAAATGTCGAAATATATTTACATGATACAAAACGGTTTGAACACTTGTTCTGCTTAAACTTTTAATATGATCAGCATATAATCTATCTTTTACTATGTCAAAATAAAATGCTGATAATGTAACATTTGTAAAATTATTCAAGAGTTGGGTGACTGGTTGATAATAGATTAATAGATTAATGATATTTTTTGATGATGTTAATTTTAATGCTAATTACAACAACAATAAATAAATAAATTTTTTATTACTTACTTTTATTAAATCCAAAGCTTTCATATGAAGCATTAATGCTTTTACCAAATTGGTATAATTCATGAAGCATAAATTTATCAATCTATAATTATCATGCATGTATTAAATTAAGATAATTAATAATGTAGAATATATATATGTGTCTATGTATATGATAATAAATATTACAGGTTTTAAATCATCATAACAAACTAATTGTTGATGACTAAAATTATTCAAATTTCCCAACATAAATCTTGCAGTTCCACGATATTTTCTCATATTTTCTGCTATTTGGCCTTTTTTTTTTAATTGAATTAATATATTAAAGAAAAATGTTAAAAATAATAATATTTGTTTTTTATTATTTATAATTTTAAAATCTATATAATTAATAAAGACAAACTTAATATGTTTTTCCCGATATTGACATCTTTCACATATTCAGTTGAAGCAACCCATAATCTTAATATGTCTGCTCCATATGGTGGTTCTTTTGCTGAATTCTAAATTTTTAAAAAATTTAGATATAGTAAATTTTTTGATTTGGTTAAACCGTTATTGAATAACATTCAAACAAGTTTATATATATATTGATATAAAACGGAAATAATTACCTTTCCACCTTTTATAATAGTTTTAGGCTCAATAAAATTACCCTTTGATTTTGAAAATTTGTGACCTTTTTCATCCAACACAAATCCATGTGTAATTACTGTTGAATATGGCGCTTTATTATTAACCGCGACTATATAATATATATGTGTATATATATATATGTTAGGCAACTTGAAAAAATAGTTTTATATAATTTTTATTGTCCTGTTTTCAAAATCGATTACCAGATGTTAATAATGAAGATTGAAACCATCCACGGTGTTGATCACTTCCTTCAAGATACAAATCTGAAATAGTAGGCGAATTTATACGACTATATAATAATAATAATAATAATAATAATAATAATAATACTATTATTTATTTATTTCAAGATTAGAGTTTTTGGGATAAATATAAATACTTTGGAAAATTATCTAATATTGTTGCCCAAGAAACACCACTATCAAACCAAACATCCATTGTATCCATGCCTTTTTTATATTTTACACCTAAGAATAAAGTAATATAAATATAAAAATTTTGGGTAAGATAGACGAGAAATTAAAAGAACCAAACTTACCATTATTTTGATATTCAGGTGCAAGTAATTCTCTTTCATCCAATATCCACCAACAATCAGAACCTTCACAGGATTCAATTATTTTAATAATATGAGCTATTGAAGAATCAGTTAATAATGGCGTATCTGATTCTACTTCATATAAAACTGGTATCGGGAGACCCCAATATCTTTGTCTTGATATACACCATTCACTACGAGATAAAATGAATTGTTCAAGACGATTACGTGCTTTTTAAAAAAAATCAAAATTAATTACAGAAAAATATAATAGTATATAATAAAAATCAATAAACACGACTTTTCTTCATACCAGATTCAGGAACCATTTTAACATTTGAAAGTAATTCAACTGCCTTTTGTTTAACTGCTCCAACATCAGCAAACCATTGAGGTGTAGCTCTTAATAAATAATATATATAAGCATATAAACATTATACATTATATATTATAAAAAAAGCTTTGTTGATTATTTACCTTAATATAACTGGCTCTTTAGTTCTCCAATCATAAGGATAATTATGTTTGAATTTTTCTACTGCAATCAAATAATTTTTTTTCTTGAAAAAATTTATAACAGCCGTTGAACCTTCTTTCAATACTGATAATCCTTCAAATGAAGCTTCTCCCACTTCAGATGTAAAATTTCCAAGATTATCAACAGGACAAAATGCTGGTATATTCAATCTTTTACATATTTCGTAATCTTCCATTCCATGACCAGGTGCAATATGAACCAAACCTTATTAAATTCAAATCAAAAAATATTATTATCATACAACTTTAATTTTTTAAAAAATATATATACACACACGAATAAAATTGTACCTGTTCCTGAATCCTCAGTTACATGCGATGATTCAATTACCTTGTAAACTTTATGATTTATTGGATGAATGTAGCTTGTTCCAATAAGCTTACAACCTTAAATATTTTAAATTAAATATTTTAATTAATCGATCAATCGATAATATTTATTGTTACAATTTGATCATCGTCTTTACCTTCAAATGTCTGATAAATCTTAAATTCAGATTCAAATATCTTTTGAAGATCATTTATTCTTTTTGTTGCAACAATATATAAATTTTGATCAGGCGATAAATTTATATCATTATCTTTTCTGGTACTTACAATAGAATATTCAATTTTTGGATTTATTGCAACTGCCTAAAAAATCAATAAAAATATTAATTGATTGATTGATCGAGTATTTGTAGAATACTTGATATTATTGAAAGTTTACTTGATTCGCTGGTAAAGTCCATGGAGTTGTTGTCCATATTATAATAGAAATTTTATTATTCTTTAAACTTGGATTAAAATTTAAATCTGTAATTATAATTATAAAAATCTATTTAATTGTTGATTTAATTCATTTAAAATTTATTTTTTTATTACCTAATTCAGAAGATATTGGAAAATTTACATATACAGAATTACTGATATGATTTTCGTTATATTCCAACTCTGCTTCTGCTAAAGCTGTTCTATGAATTCAATGTAGTTATTAACTTTTTATAATAACAATAAATTTTATTTAATAAAAAATATTTAATATCAATTACCTTGAAGATGGTGACCAATAAACCGGTTTATTTTGTCTATAAATATACCCTAACATACACACACATATATATATATGATTATATTATCACTCTCACTATCAACTGTTGTTCATAACATCAATACTATGATATACCTTTTTTCACCATTTCATGAAAAACTTTTAATTGTCTAATTTCATATTCTTTATCTTTTTTTTAAAAAAAATAATAATGATTAGCAAAAGAATAAAAAAAATTTGTTTTTAAAAATTGAAATCAACGTAATAAATTTATCACCAAGCGTTTTATATGGATTTTTCCAATCACCAATTATTCCCCAACTTTCAAATTCTCCTTTTTGAACATTCAATGCAATCATCGCAGATTCTTTTGCAGCTTTACGAATTTCCATTGGTTTTAAGGTTGCAAATTTTACATTCTATCATTAAGAAAAAAATCAAATTTATATATATAAAAGAAAATTTGATTAATTACAAGAAAATTAATAAAACAATAGTCAACTAATTACTTTGAATGAAGATAAAGCTTTGAATTCAATCGGTAATCCATGACAATCCCACCCTGGAATAAAACTATAAATAGGAAAAATAAATATTTTTATTGTAATTGTTGTAATTTATAATTTGATTTTTTTACATACTTAACTTTATAGCCTTGTAATATTTTATATCTATTAATAATATCTTTTAATATTTTATTTAATGCGTGTCCTAATGATTCATATAAAAAATAAATAATTAATTAAATGTTTTTTAAAATTTTTTTTTCATAATATACAAAAAGTTACCAATATGTAAATTTCCATTAGCATAAGGTGGACCATCATGAAGAATAAATAATTCTTTGGGATTATTTTCCAGCTAATCAGCACAAATTTAAATATTCAGAACAATCTTTGAAAGTTACAATTAAAAAAAAAATTGAAATGAAATAAAACCCAATGAAAAAATCCCAAATTCACTAGGGAAATTATCAAATTAACAAATTATTATATTTATTTATTTTATCTACCTGCCACTCATATAGATCAATTGTACATCTATCACGGAATAAGGGCTCTCGTTTTATAGCATTAGCTTTAAGTTGAAAGCTAGTTTGTGGTAATAATAACGTATTACTATAAGTTGAATTAGTTTCTTTAGATGATGTTGATAAAGATTTTAATAGAATTATATAATTATTTCTAGAATTATTTGCATTGAAAAGAGTCTTTTTAAGCATTTTTTTTTTTCGATTTTTATCAAAGATCAACAATGATAAAATTTTTTTCTACGTGTAACATTTTGGGACATACTAATACGCGTCGTCTGCGTATCAAAAATAGGTTTACGATTCAAAATTCTTTTAATTTCACATATTTAAAAGAGCATGATAACTTTTCATGGAGTGTCGGAAGGAGTATTTATTTAATTTAAACTAAATTGAAATTAACAGAGAGATTGATTGATTGATTGAGATAAAGATCAAATTACATCATTCAAAGTTTGTTATAAGTGCACCTCACTGCAGTAACTTCGTCACATTAACTTTTTTTTTTTTTTTTAATTTCACACACAACTTTTCATGGAGTATCGGACGGAGTCTTTATTTAATTTAAACTAAACTGAAATTAATAGAGAGATTGATTGATTGATTGATTGATTGATTGATTGATTGAGATAAAGATCAAATTACATCATTCAAAGTTTGTTTTAAGTGCACACGTCATTACCTCGTTACAGTAATTTCGTCACATTAATATATTTTTTTTTAATTTCACATATTTAAAAAGAGTTTAAATAGCGTGTCGAACGGAATTTGAAATTAATAGAGATTGATTGATTGATTTGATTGATTGAGATAAAGATCAAATTACATCATTCAAAGCTTGTTATAAGTGCACACGTCACATTAATATTATTTTTTTGATTGTAACTATCCCCAAAAAAAATAAGGTCAAGAGATTGTTGTTAATAGGTTAAAAAATATTTCTTTTTCCGACAAATCTTTTTTTTTATAACTTGAAGGTAAAAATAATTTCCTTAACTTATATGCAATACATTTTCATGAAAAGTAACAACAGTTTTTAAATAATATTTATTCATATTGTTTTATCTAGAACTTATTAAATATCTAGTAATCACTTTCTAATATTTTAATAATAAATAAGCCTTTACAAAATGAACAACTTTGATATCTTGGTTTCCGCAGCTCTTAGTTTGCACAATAATGATGATAACAAAGATTTAAGCGCTTCTTATCATCAACAATCAAACCCCGAGCTTATGGTGATCAATCCAAATGAAATAATCAGATCTTCTGAAAGAATAGTTAGCCAACTTGTCAACCAAAACTATTACTTTAACATCGAGACTGACAAATATAACAATTCACAACAAAGTAACACATCATTTCAAGAAAAGAAGGTAATTGAATTGTATAATTTATTTATTATCGCTTGCCTCTTTTTCCTTTATTTATTTTATTATCCTCGTTAAATGGTTAAAATAGGTCGAGGACGCATTAATAAATGTAAATAATGCCATCAAAACGGCCTTGAATGTATATAATGATTTAATAAGTGCTGTCCCAGAAGGCACTGTGCCAAATATATTACCGCCAAGTAATTTAAGCGACAGACTTGACGAATTTAAAAAAGTATTCAGGTTTGAAAAAAATCATGACAGTAATGATGAGCCTGTGGATGAAGAAGATATAGAAACCGAAAAGAGCCTCGAAAGTAAACCACACTCATTGCAACTTTCACAAAAGCGGAAACAGCAGAAACAACTTGAACCAGGAAATAGCCGGTATAATACACGAAGCAAAGATGGCACATTAAAGCATCGAGCCATATATGATGGAACTATGATTGAAGATGACAAGGCTTCTGTAAAACAGCGTAAAAGAGGTAGTGATTTTATATTATTGTTATTATAAATGGGGTTTTTTTATTTATTTTGACTAATGATTAATTTTTTGTCATTCAAAAAGAGATCCCGCGTGCTCCAAAAAAATCCTTTTATTATTTTTTTAATGATTATTGTGCAGAGATGAGATCAAATAATGTCAAAACGCACTCGGGCCAATTAATGAAGGGTGCGGGTGAAAAATGGCGAGAATTGCCTGAAAGTGAAAAAAGGGTAATTATTTCTTGAGCCCTTTTTTTGATTTTTCATTGATAGTAATAATAATTATTATCGTACTCGTGATAATTCACTTTTAGATATATCATCTTCGACAAGAGGAGGCCGCAACAAAATATCAAGCGGCGAATAAGATAAACAAAGCCGAGAAAAATACCTCGGCACGAAAAAGATCTTTGGGGGAGGTACCAGAGACACAGATAACGACAACAGAATCAAAATCATCATCATCAAATGATAAATCTTCAAGTCCTTTTCCTGATGCTGCTGTCAATAACAATAGTAGCAGAGCTCACAAGAGACGTTGTATCTCTTGATATAAAATTATTTACCTTTCCCCAAATCAATTTCCTCTTTTCTTTACTTCTCTTGTCATCATCCTTTAATGAAATCATCACAAAGGATTTTAGTAATTGAAAAGAGTTTTCATTATCATTTAAATTTATTTATACTTAATTGTACATAATATATATAATATTTGCTTAATTAATAAGAATATAATATATCATTGTTATTATACACACACACACACACACAAGCAATGCCTTAAAAATTACTGAGTGAAGGAGTACACTAAATCAGAGTTTAAATTCCTACAGCTTTCCAAACTGCACATTGCTTCCATTGGTTGGTCAATCATGACTAATAACTATGGGCCAAATTTCCTATTTCTCATGAGCAGCAGAGTCTAACAAAGAACATGTAATAGAACAAATAAATAATTGGTAAATTCATGATCCATATTAAAATTTTTTATTTTTAAACAAACACAGTAATTTTATCAGCAATCAACCAACTTACCAGGTATAAGTCTTTGTATGCTTTGAGCTGCCATCTTCTAACTATCCATTAGATTGGATCACACTACACTTGTTCGAAATTCCTGCAGCCACCAATACAACTTCTTCACTGGACCTGATGCATGTCCTTCTTGAGCCACCTGTGATTTTGTCAAAAGGTTATGGGAAGCTGTTTACCAATATGGCTTTTTTCAGCAAAGATTTCGCATTGTTTTCTACTATGAAAATTTTACAAAGAGTATGAAAATGGTTTAAAATATAAGGGATGCAAATTTGATAAACTTGAATTGAAGCAGAGTAGTTGATGGTGTAGGCACGTTAGAATGAATATAATAATAAATACATAAATTAGATGTGTAATAATATTAAACAAAAAGGATTAGTCTCCTGTTTCTTCTCTGTCCTTGCGAATCCAGCCATTGGATACCATGCTTTTTGTATTACATCTTTACAGAGTCCCCCTCTTTTACCCAACAAATATGCTAATTCTTCCAGAATCAACCCCCCACAACCTGATCAATTGGCTGAATGTCAAAAGGATGGTGGATACCATCATTGTCAAGCAAATACTGCTATCTGCCACTATATAGGTGACTTCTAGCAAAATGTGGTTAAAGAACATAATAATTTTTTTGAATAACAATCCCTGCAAAATTATGTTACATAATTGTGATCCTTATAATATTGATATGTGTTATACAAAAAACTCAATTTGTTCAGAGATGTCCCTAACCACATATTCCTAGAAATTCCCCATATATATGCTTCTTCTCAAAAATTCTTCTAATAGCAGAGCTGGAAATTGGTGAAATAAAAGAGATCAAGCCTATAAAAATATGAAATAATTGATATCTTTATTGTCTATGCAGTCATCATTGCATTTATTCTTTTTTCTCTTTGGTGATGTGGGCGAAACTCCTAAACTATGGGTGAAGCTCCTAAACTGTAGGTGAAAACCAAACGGATAATTAATTTAATTTCCGGCCACAAAAGTGTTTTATTAAACAAAAAAAAAAGATTATTGTAAAAGAATAATTTATAATAACCCTTCTGCTTCTACACTCAAGCAAGGCTCTGGGTTATTTACTGTCTATCCAACCTCGATTTGGTCATTCAGCTGTACAGTCGGCGCTCGATATAGTGAAGTTTTGGCTAGTATAAATTTGGAAACTATCTGCGTTAATATCCAATCAAATTCAACTTTTCTGAAGATAGTTTCCAAATTTGTACTAGCCA
>CAUDNR010000672.1:15459-26791 GCA_958430865.1 Entrophospora sp. SA101
ATGGAAAGAAAATGCGGTGATCTGTCGGCTCAAACGGTCTAATTCAATTAGATACGGGGGGTATTTGTTTTTTTTTTAAATTGTTTATTTATTTTACTATGTAAATTTATTTGAAATAACCAATAAAAATAACATTACGATGACATCGGAAAAAAAAAAAAATATAGACTTATTATCTTTGATCTATCCATATATTATATATATACTTTTAATATTAATATGTAATTAAATGTGATGTGTGTGTAACAAAAATACCTAGAAAAATGTAATTAGATGTGATGTGTGTATATATAACAAAAATACTTTTTTTTTTCCTAGAAAAATGTATCAAAAAAATTCGATAAAGAGGATTAGGGAAATTGATGCCTTAATTGCAAAAGAGTAAATGTTAATTTGTTTCTTTTTTTTTTTTTTTAGGCAGTGGCAGTTGCGAGGCGTCAAATATTCGCTGTTATGATTTTCTTTTTGCTCAATTTCTAACCATTCTTTAATTTCTAGCCCTCACTTCTTACAAGTCAAGGGTGCCGAAATTCAATTAAAATCTTTTGCATATAAGATTACAACCGAACATCCAGAGCAAATTCCAGAAGGATATCAAAATCCAAACGTTTTCCAAGTGTGTCAAGGAGAAATATCTCCACAATTATCAGAACCGATAATAATTTTAGTGTGCAAACATATATTCCACAGAAGATGTGTTGAAGAAGATTGTCCAGCATGCAAATATCCAGAAGAATCAGATCATCATGATCACAACGATGATGAAGATGGTTACGAAGACATCAAAGCAAATTCCTCAAGAAAAAATTTAGATTCTTCTGCCGACACGCATGGTTTTTCTGCCAGTTCAGATGGATCTTCTACTCAAGATCACAGTGATGACGAACGTAATGACAATGATGACTATACATGGGATGGTAATTATTTTGCCAAAAACGTAATATGTAATAAATACGTAATTACGAAATTAATTACGAAATTAATTACGGGTGACGAAATTAAATGACACCTATTATTTATCTCGTTATACTAGTATAATGACATAATTTGTCAACTTTTTTTAGAATTATAGAATTTATTCTGTTATAACGACATGCCAGTATAATGGGAGAACCAATCGAAATCATTCTCATTTCTGAAAAAACATAAGGAAATAAAACTTACACCGGGATCAAGATTGACCGGCACCATGGAAAATTCTGATAACACTTCTGTATAATGCTGATAAGTTTTAAATTTCCTGATAAAACATGAATGAAATAAAATAAAAATATATAATAAAAATAAAATTACAAAATCACATGATAATGATTCTCATATGACTTCTATATGAACTCCCGTTATAATGACATTCTCGTCATATTGACATTTTTTGATATTTCCAATAATTAATTCGTTGTTATTCATAATTAATTTCGTCGCCCGTAATTAGTTTCGTCACCCGTAATTAATTTCGTCACCCGTAATACGGTAATTAATTTCGTAATTATGATTTTAAAGAGGAAAATGGTAATTAATTACGATAATTACGTATTATGTACTTACGGTAATTAGGCAATTACCATCCCATGTATAATGTTAACAACGGTTTGCATAGAAAATTTTCACAATAGTAATTAATTCGTCGCCCCTAATTAATTACGTAATTACGTTTTTAAAAAGTGAAAGTGGTAATTAATTACGTTAATTACGAATTACGTATTTACGGTAATTAGCTAATTACCATATCGTGTATAGTAATGTCTGGTGATGGGTGGTTAATAACTATATTAATAACTTAAAATTAGTGTTATTATTAACCAAGTTATTAACTTTAAACAAAAGGATTGGTTACCTTCTCTTTAATCAAAGGAACTATACAGCAAATATTGTGCAAGAAGCAACAACAATTTTTTTCAGAAAATAATAGCAATCAATGTTTTGATGAATTTTTAAAACAACAACATTTTTGATCAATGATTCAAAATCCCTTGCATTTTTGGAAATCAGTAAAAATGCAACACCCAAGTCGCAATTCATCCTCTCTCTTTACCTGCAGCTTCAGTGATGCGAGCATTTCTGGTTTATTATGGCATCAATTCATACATCAAAACGTAATTGCCTTACAAATACTCGTGCTTCAAAAATTGCAAAAATCAAATGGCATTCATTTACTACAAAATCGTCAAATAATCTAAGTCAAACTCCAATACCTAACAATTGATGCTAATATAAATCCTGAATTTGAATAAATGAAGTTTCGCAAGATGAAGTGGAAGAAAATAGGATAGAAATTGAAATTAATGCATAGGATTTAATTGCAATGTTTAGAAGAAACCCTTCTTTTAATTTTATATTATTTACATGCTCAAATTGATTTTTCAATAATTAAAATACTAATAAAAACTAACAAATAATCGCTTTTGAGTAATATATTTTTTTGTTATATATAATAATATTCGTGTGTGTAACCGATTCATTGAATTCGATGAAATTCATCGAGCCATCATGGGTATCACATGTAATTCCACATATGCCCATAATAATAATTTTCTTTTCAACTTTAAAACCTTCTATTCTTTTGCGACCTTTTTTTTTTTTTTCAATAAAAATGCATATGAATCCGTGCCGTTATAATAATAATTATTATTATGTGTTATTATATCGCATATATAATAATATATTTTAATTATACGTTATAGTTTATAAATTATAATTTATTTTCTCGAGAATCAGATCAAAATAACAAAGGAAAAAAGAAAATGTTTAGATTTTGTAATAATAAAATTTCAATTATTAAAGAATTTTCATCATCAATTCCAATTATTTTTATTAAAAATGATACAATATCAAGATCAACCAAATTAAATAGAAAATTTATCACAAACAACACCAACAATAAAGACTTAATTTTCACAAATAATAAAAATCAATTAAAATCTTCTTCCCAATTATTTAACAATAGTAAATTTTTGAATAAAAAATTTTTTTTCTTCTTACCATCTGGATATCCTTATGATGAAATCCTCGATGTTCATGAGATTTTAGAAACTTATTCAGGTAAACATAAAAAACTAATACTATTTGTTTTTTTTTATTCCATAATTAATATTTTTTCGTCCTTAAATAGATAAAGCTCTGGATGATCCACAACAAAAACATTATCATCTTAATAGTAATAAACCAATCAAGGGAGACTCACCAAATCAAAAATATCATGGTAGTTTAGCTGATCTTAACATTAATCGAAGTCCTGGAAACCTTGAAAGTAGTGATGCTAAAAACAATCCCAGAGGTAGCCCTGGAGGAATAAGTGGAGGTGGTATGAGAATTAGACATGACCGTCGCAATTTTAGAGTTTTTATTGATACCTTATTTACTCCACGTGTAAAAGATGCAGTATTCAGTACTATACTTGGATTGACTGTCATTTTTCTAGGCGGTGTCTTGTATCAATCATGGTATTAAATTGTTTAATATTAATGTTATTAACCTTAATAACACTATTATAATTATTGACTATATATATATATATTGCAGGTATGAGTGGCATGAAGGTCGTAAAGTATTAAAAGCATTCACCGATTCACTACCCTCGCTAAGACCAAAAATGAACTACCTAGAGAAAGATGAATACAAGAGTTTGTTTCATGCAATAGCAGGTGATACAAAAGGAATATATTATTTGTTGGTGGGGGAGAATGGGACAGGAAAATCACAAATTGTGTTTCAGGCAATGGATAGATGCAATCAGTTTGGTATAGTGTTTTGTGAGGCTCATTCAAACCCGGAAATATTTAAAGTACGATTGGGTAGATCGTTGAATTATACTTATAGAGAAGATTATATTGGTGGATTGTTTGCTAGAGAAGCTCCGGAACGAGGTAATTAATTAAATTTTTGGTGAATTCTGAATTTTTTCATAAAAAAATCCATGTCTCAAGCCAAAAAAATTTAGGCTCAGCATTGTTGGATATTGAGAAGGCGCTGAATGTTGTTGAGGAGGCAGCATACAAATATAAAGGCAAGTATGATAAACCACTTGTGCTCATAATCAACAATATTCATTCGTTAAAAGATGATGAAGATGGTGAAGATATGTTGGAATTGTTACAACAAAGAGCCGAATCATGGGCTTCAAGTGGTGTTGTCACTATGATATTTAATACTGATGATCATTGGGTTTATGAAAGGATGAGTAAATAAATAATTATTTTTTTAATCAGTTGTTTAATTGTTAGTTATCAGAAGATAGACAATTCTAATTAGTTAATTAATTATATATCATACATATGTGTGTAGGAACAGATGACTCACATATGGAGGTTATTAAAGTGCATGATTTAAATAAAGATGAGGCAATTGAATTCCTGAAAGATAAAAGAAACGGACGTGAACCTGAAGAAGTATTGGAGAAAATTGTGGATGAATGTGTTGGCGGTAGACTATTATATTTAAATAAATTGGCTAAAGCAGACGACGTAGATTTATTTGGTAATATATCGTTTAGATTATCATTATTAATTATCCTTATTAATTATATATTAATTTTCCCACAAAACAAAAATTATAGAGGCAGCAAATAGATTAAAGGAAGAACAGAAAACTTGGCTGATAAATTTGATTGGTTTAATTCCAAATTTTGATGGATTAGAAATTGAATCACAACGATATGCAGTAGCAGCTTGGAAATTGATTCGAGAACTAGTTCGTTCACCAACCAAAACTATTTCGATAATTGAAGGTAGATCAATAATTGGTAATTCAAGATATTTGAAGAAATTGGATCATGATGGAATAATAATGATTGATCAGGACAATCAGATAAAACCAGACTCACAGATTAGTTATGATATTTTCGAAGAGATGATCCAATCGCCGGATTTCAACAAGATATTGAAAAAAGTTGATCAGAGATTAATGAAAGCTGATAAAATTATTTGGGATAATGGAAATAAATGGTGGAAATTTTGGTGATAAAGAAATAATATTTGTTGTTCGTGTGTAACAAGATGATTTCGATTTTTTTTTTTTTTTTTTTTTACAGAGAACAAGCATCAATCAATTATATTAATAATAATAAAATTACAAAAATGAATTTTATTGTTTGCTGCTGCCGATTGCTATTACATTAATATTATTTGGTTACTGTCTTTGTTGTAACAATAACATATTTCATTGTTCCAATATAACAATAATAGTACACGTAATTATTGAATAGTATTAGATATACAATGTAACAAAATTTAGATTTAAATTATACAGATTTTGTTATTCTTGAAGGTGATAGTAATGATAATGAAGAAGATAATAATAATAACATGGTAGCTATAAGTGATATATTTGGTCCATACGCGTTAATTGTTAAAAAAGTATGCAATAGATGTAAACATATAGTAAAAAATTATCAGGACAAAAACGGAAAATTTTGTGTAATTTTAGTAGACTTGTATTGATTTCATACATTTTAATATAAAACAATTGATAAGAAGCAATGAAGAGAATTTAGATAATTTTAGACAAACAACATTCTACAAATCATTTAATAGACTTGAGATTGTGTTAATTAGTATTGAAAAATTCATTTATAGAATTTCAGATTATGGAATTGTTAGAATTTTTTGGATCTTGAACATTCTAAGAAATGTGGAATTGGTTTGTAAAGGATTACAATTTAAGGATATGACAAATTTTATATTTCAACAAATTAAAGAGTTACTTGACAATCATTTCAATGAAATGTGGACATTATGTATGGATTTTCAGAAGGTAATTGATTAATTGTGTTTGTGCATTCATTATTTGTTTATGTTTCTAGCTAGGAAACCAATCACTTTTTTTATAGAAATGAGATATAATTGATACAAGCAGATTGATATTAGTGAAAACATTACAGGAATCATTTAAAAAGAAAAATTCAGAGGTCCAAACACTACTAAAAAATCTACTAAGAATAAATAAAGATGATATAGAAGATTGTGGCAAATCGAAACTATTTCGACCATTTGCAGATCTGGTCGAAACTGATTTTTACTATGCAGTTGCCTCAAGCCGAAACATTTCAACTTTGGGTTTTTAATTTCGACGAAGATTGAAGAAATGAAATTCCTAGAAATAAATAATCTAAAAGTATTATATTAATAAAAAGTTTTAAACTAATATTTCATCGCCAATAATCGACGTTGGTCTCAACTATTTTGAAGAAACGAAAGTCAAAACCAAGATTAAAATTTATATAGGTTTGATAAGGGCCTCCACATGAACTAAATACAATTTTGGTGTCTTCGAGTAGAATTATTATACTAATGTTATGGCCTGAATCCGAAATCAGTTATTATCTTGTTTAACTTCTCAACACTCCCTGCTCGATGGGTTGAGAATTATCACCCTGAAATACCCATAGTCCAGACACTCAAGAAAAGGCAATAGGTTTTCTTTGAGCATCTTTTCATATTCTTAATCTAATACTGCCCTCAACTCGTATCTGATGTCTGGAAAAGCAACCCATATCATTATGTAAATCATTATGGAAAACAATTATTACTTAATGCACAACAAAAGTGACTGCGATAATAAAACTTTAGATCTTTCGATTTTAATTATTCTTCAAAACTTGGTCACATCTATCACAAAGTTCTCCTTCGTTATTAGCAGAAAAAATCCAACATCTTGGACACTTGTATAAATCAGCTTTTTTTACCTGAATTTTAAATAATCCCTTTACATTATCAATTTTTTTCAAACCATCAAACTCTTCTTTAGTTACTGGTGGTTGTAAATTGTCAGTCGCTGCTGATGGATTGAATGAATTGAGTGTTGTATTTGATGTGATAAATATTGAATTTAATTCTAATTCTTTTTTTTAAAATGAAGAATTTTTTATTTATTAAGTATTTATTTTGGAGGGGTTTTTTTTAATAATAAGTAATGATGATAATGGCGACAAATAAAATTTTACCAACCGTGCTTTTTTATTAAGTTATGCAAAGGTGATGGTGTCACATCTAATTCAATGGTAGCTTCTAAAGAACTTCTTATCAGCCTTTTATAATCAAAATAACGTTATTATTAATATATAACTTTTTTAAATAATAAATTTTTTTTTAAAAAAAACATACTTATTCTTTCTAGCATTTTCCAATGATTGATTCACTTCTGATCTCAAAACTTTTAAGACATTCCATTCTTCTTGAATCTTTAAATTATTCCAGTTCTCATCCTATAATAACAAAACAAATGATAGTAATGATAGTAGTCACGGGATAACAAATGATGATGATGATGATGATGATGATGATTTAATAATAAAAATAATTTTTACCAAATTATACCATCCTAATTTAAATACACTTTCATATTCTGTCGAATTACAACTTTTAAAATTTTCATAAACTTCTTCTGCTAAATGTGGAACTATTGGAGCCAATGCAATTGTGTAAACGTTTAAAATCTTTGATGGTATTGTAAAAAAAGTATAAGAAAGTTACTATTATGTAGAGCCGAAATAAAAGCAATTGTTAATAAAAATGTCGAAATATATTTACATGATACAAAACGGTTTGAACACTTGTTCTGCTTAAACTTTTAATATGATCAGCATATAATCTATCTTTTACTATGTCAAAATAAAATGCTGATAATGTAACATTTGTAAAATTATTCAAGAGTTGGGTGACTGGTTGATAATAGATTAATAGATTAATGATATTTTTTGATGATGTTAATTTTAATGCTAATTACAACAACAATAAATAAATAAATTTTTTATTACTTACTTTTATTAAATCCAAAGCTTTCATATGAAGCATTAATGCTTTTACCAAATTGGTATAATTCATGAAGCATAAATTTATCAATCTATAATTATCATGCATGTATTAAATTAAGATAATTAATAATGTAGAATATATATATGTGTCTATGTATATGATAATAAATATTACAGGTTTTAAATCATCATAACAAACTAATTGTTGATGACTAAAATTATTCAAATTTCCCAACATAAATCTTGCAGTTCCACGATATTTTCTCATATTTTCTGCTATTTGGCCTTTTTTTTTTAATTGAATTAATATATTAAAGAAAAATGTTAAAAATAATAATATTTGTTTTTTATTATTTATAATTTTAAAATCTATATAATTAATAAAGACAAACTTAATATGTTTTTCCCGATATTGACATCTTTCACATATTCAGTTGAAGCAACCCATAATCTTAATATGTCTGCTCCATATGGTGGTTCTTTTGCTGAATTCTAAATTTTTAAAAAATTTAGATATAGTAAATTTTTTGATTTGGTTAAACCGTTATTGAATAACATTCAAACAAGTTTATATATATATTGATATAAAACGGAAATAATTACCTTTCCACCTTTTATAATAGTTTTAGGCTCAATAAAATTACCCTTTGATTTTGAAAATTTGTGACCTTTTTCATCCAACACAAATCCATGTGTAATTACTGTTGAATATGGCGCTTTATTATTAACCGCGACTATATAATATATATGTGTATATATATATATGTTAGGCAACTTGAAAAAATAGTTTTATATAATTTTTATTGTCCTGTTTTCAAAATCGATTACCAGATGTTAATAATGAAGATTGAAACCATCCACGGTGTTGATCACTTCCTTCAAGATACAAATCTGAAATAGTAGGCGAATTTATACGACTATATAATAATAATAATAATAATAATAATAATAATAATACTATTATTTATTTATTTCAAGATTAGAGTTTTTGGGATAAATATAAATACTTTGGAAAATTATCTAATATTGTTGCCCAAGAAACACCACTATCAAACCAAACATCCATTGTATCCATGCCTTTTTTATATTTTACACCTAAGAATAAAGTAATATAAATATAAAAATTTTGGGTAAGATAGACGAGAAATTAAAAGAACCAAACTTACCATTATTTTGATATTCAGGTGCAAGTAATTCTCTTTCATCCAATATCCACCAACAATCAGAACCTTCACAGGATTCAATTATTTTAATAATATGAGCTATTGAAGAATCAGTTAATAATGGCGTATCTGATTCTACTTCATATAAAACTGGTATCGGGAGACCCCAATATCTTTGTCTTGATATACACCATTCACTACGAGATAAAATGAATTGTTCAAGACGATTACGTGCTTTTTAAAAAAAATCAAAATTAATTACAGAAAAATATAATAGTATATAATAAAAATCAATAAACACGACTTTTCTTCATACCAGATTCAGGAACCATTTTAACATTTGAAAGTAATTCAACTGCCTTTTGTTTAACTGCTCCAACATCAGCAAACCATTGAGGTGTAGCTCTTAATAAATAATATATATAAGCATATAAACATTATACATTATATATTATAAAAAAAGCTTTGTTGATTATTTACCTTAATATAACTGGCTCTTTAGTTCTCCAATCATAAGGATAATTATGTTTGAATTTTTCTACTGCAATCAAATAATTTTTTTTCTTGAAAAAATTTATAACAGCCGTTGAACCTTCTTTCAATACTGATAATCCTTCAAATGAAGCTTCTCCCACTTCAGATGTAAAATTTCCAAGATTATCAACAGGACAAAATGCTGGTATATTCAATCTTTTACATATTTCGTAATCTTCCATTCCATGACCAGGTGCAATATGAACCAAACCTTATTAAATTCAAATCAAAAAATATTATTATCATACAACTTTAATTTTTTAAAAAATATATATACACACACGAATAAAATTGTACCTGTTCCTGAATCCTCAGTTACATGCGATGATTCAATTACCTTGTAAACTTTATGATTTATTGGATGAATGTAGCTTGTTCCAATAAGCTTACAACCTTAAATATTTTAAATTAAATATTTTAATTAATCGATCAATCGATAATATTTATTGTTACAATTTGATCATCGTCTTTACCTTCAAATGTCTGATAAATCTTAAATTCAGATTCAAATATCTTTTGAAGATCATTTATTCTTTTTGTTGCAACAATATATAAATTTTGATCAGGCGATAAATTTATATCATTATCTTTTCTGGTACTTACAATAGAATATTCAATTTTTGGATTTATTGCAACTGCCTAAAAAATCAATAAAAATATTAATTGATTGATTGATCGAGTATTTGTAGAATACTTGATATTATTGAAAGTTTACTTGATTCGCTGGTAAAGTCCATGGAGTTGTTGTCCATATTATAATAGAAATTTTATTATTCTTTAAACTTGGATTAAAATTTAAATCTGTAATTATAATTATAAAAATCTATTTAATTGTTGATTTAATTCATTTAAAATTTATTTTTTTATTACCTAATTCAGAAGATATTGGAAAATTTACATATACAGAATTACTGATATGATTTTCGTTATATTCCAACTCTGCTTCTGCTAAAGCTGTTCTAGGAATTCAATTTATTGATTAACTTTTTATGATAACAATAAATTTTATTTAATAAAAAATATTTAATATCAATTACCTTGAAGATGGTGACCAATAAACCGGTTTATTTTGTCTATAAATATACCCTAACATACACACACATATATATATATGATTATATTATCACTCTCACTATCAACTGTTGTTCATAACATCAATACTATGATATACCTTTTTTCACCATTTCATGAAAAACTTTTAATTGTCTAATTTCATATTCTTTATCTTTTTTTTAAAAAAAATAATAATGATTAGCAAAAGAATAAAAAAAATTTGTTTTTAAAAATTGAAATCAACGTAATAAATTTATCACCAAGCGTTTTATATGGATTTTTCCAATCACCAATTATTCCCCAACTTTCAAATTCTCCTTTTTGAACATTCAATGCAATCATCGCAGATTCTTTTGCAGCTTTACGAATTTCCATTGGTTTTAAGGTTGCAAATTTTACATTCTATCATTAAGAAAAAAATCAAATTTATATATATAAAAGAAAATTTGATTAATTACAAGAAAATTAATAAAACAATAGTCAACTAATTACTTTGAATGAAGATAAAGCTTTGAATTCAATCGGTAATCCATGACAATCCCACCCTGGAATAAAACTATAAATTGATTTTTTTACATACTTAACTTTATAGCCTTGTAATATTTTATATCTATTAATAATATCTTTTAATATTTTATTTAATGCGTGTCCTAATGATTCATATAAAAAATAAATAATTAATTAAATGTTTTTTAAAATTTTTTTTTCATAATATACAAAAAGTTACCAATATGTAAATTTCCATTAGCATAAGGTGGACCATCATGAAGAATAAATAATTCTTTGGGATTATTTTCCAGCTAATCAGCACAAATTTAAATATTCAGAACAATCT